>JAVQJF010007403.1:0-24122 GCA_036023855.1 Gadopsis marmoratus
CCCATTTACAAACATGTGAAATGTAACAGGATTAATTACAGAGATAGCATAAAACACAAATGTGAAGAATTCATTCTCCCTTTACAAGTTGAGATCTACTTTTACTTTGGACTAGATAAGGGACAAGTTTTACACAGCCCTGTATCAGAAGTGTCAGGGAGCAAACATTTCAGAAAATTGCTTTAGCTTTTAAAGCAAACTGCCAGAGAAAAACTCTGTTGATAGCCCCAGGGCCTTTGTGTGAAGGTACTGCCAATAGAGAAAGTGCTTTTGTGGGAATGAACTGAATGTTAAAGCTTCAGAGCAGGTCAAGAGACTGCAGATGAGCTCAGAGCACAGTGACCCCCCCAGCCCGGGTCATCCATCAAGCTGTTCTACCCTGCTACAACTCACATCAGGTATCACCTGCAGCCTGCCGGCTGACACACCTCACACACACACACACACACACACACAGCAAAAATATCCAGTATATCCAATATATCTTAACCTGGCCTCACATCTACAATTCGAAATTACCGTAAGTGTTTTTAAAGTGAACAATCTGACAGGATAGGATAAGATCATTTTACTAGCATGCAATAAGAATTTAAACAAATTTGCAAAAAAAAGAAAGAAGTGTCATTTTAAAGCAACATTTTGGGAAATAGGTTTATTTGCTTTCTTTGTGTGCATGACATGAGATGAGCAATATAAAATACAGAGTTAAATACAGAGTATACAGTTAAATACAGAGCTGGAGCTATAGAACCTGTTCATTAAGTTATTAGTAGGCTTTTTCACTTTAAACAGAACCAAGATAATTGATTTACTTTCTTTCCACTTGTTACGTGCCAGGGAGATCCTGACGGACAGCAAAGAGCAGGTGTGTCTGCTCTTTGCTGTCCGCTCTTTGCTGTCCATGGAGTGTGTCTAGGGTGTGCCCTAGACACACTCCACGGAGCGTAACACACTTGCAAAGCTAAGCTAGGCTAACCCATCCATTGGCACAGACATGAGATTGATATTGAGTAAAAGAAGTAACTGTTTTTCCAAAATGCTGAATCATAGTGGTGGAGCAGTATTGTTAGAGTTGGTCTTTAAGGGACAGTTGTTTTTTTTTTGCATTACTTGCTAATGTAAACACATCCCAGAATTTTCTCTGCACTGGATGCACAGAGATAGGTTTACTATGAATCTTCACATCTGACATTGGGTAAGATAGGAAACAAAAAAGATGTCAGACTGCTCCTTTTGAAAGATACATTTTATTTTATTACAACATGGGTGATATTTTTATTGTTTGTTTTATTTAATGTTATGTTTGTAATTAATTCCTCCTATGATAATGTTGTATGCAACATTGACAAAAATAATTCCAGTATGACAAAAACATGAGCAGTAAGAAGATTTTATCTACAATTTATGAAAATTAGACCCAAGCTGTAATTAACCAGAACATGTATTAAAATAAAAAATCTTTTAGCAGGTGAAAATTATCAGCTCACCGCTTTGACTGAATTAATCACTTGTCACATAAATAGCATTTTGAGCCTAAATTTGAGACTTTAAAATATTAAATTTTTTTTTAACAATGCACAGTGTCAGGGCTGAGGCCCAGCACAGTGCTGGTCCTGATAACAGATGAGCCCTGCTTTTCAATCTGTACCCTATTTGCAGCATAATGACCCAGAGAAAGGGAATTACTGAAGGCAGGGAGGAGGAATGAAGAGAACTGAGAAACAAATGTAAATACAGAACAGATGGGTGTGAATTTATGACCACCGCTTAAGAGTACTCTGTCATCCCAGCCTTGCTGCTGAACTGGTTCTCGTGGTGGAGTTATTAAATTTAGCCGCCCCCTGCGTACCAGGGACTGGTGGTTGAGGGGGAGAAAGAAACCATCACAAGGTCGCAGCGTCTCCTTCCCTCTTGATTTTCAAAGCTGGTATGGCCAAAGATCCTGGAATCTTGGAATAGCTCACACTTCTGTAACCGCTGTGCACTATGGTATGCAAGCTATCTAATCACAAACCGAGTCATCTTCTCCTCTGCTTTAGATGAAACTGGCAGGTTGTACTGATGTTTTTATAGCTTTCACCCGCCTCTCTTTGAGGCTGGAGTTGTCATGCCCTGGCAAGGTAGCTAGAGCCGAATATGGCCTTGAAAGCTTGGGCCATTATTTATTCATGTGTCTGCATGCAGATGTCGAGCTGAGATGAGAAATAGGGCTGGAGGCTCAGAGAGCTGCACTTCTAATGAAGAAACTCAAGCCATTTTCTCTCTCAGGGATAGATTGACATCTAGATTTGCTCTTCAGTGAGGAGTAATTTCAATTCTGTCATGTGTAGGCACCTTGCTATGTTCCCCTGACTGTGGCACTTACACCAGGTGACGCGCCAGCCACCACTGTGTAGCGTCTGGTGGCAAAACAACGCTGAGCCACCTCTGCTGCAGCCTATGCCTGCAGTCATCTGAGCGGTTAAGGGCCCCAGGGAGCATCTGGCCCCTGCAGTGTGAGTGTGTGCTCCTCTTTCTCCTCTCTTCCTCCTTTGTTTGACTTTGTTCTTCCTGCAATTCTGCAGAGGCAGTCACAGGGGGGGAAAGGGAAAAGGAGAGGAGAAAGAGAGCTGCAGCTCCTCTCATCTTCGCCAAGCTCTCCGGCTGTCTTCCCCTGGCTCTTTGTTACGCCTCCACTGCTTCACTCGCTACCTAAGGCTACTGCTCCCTGGTGCACACAGATACGCTGGGGTGAATCTGCCTGTGATGTGCTTATCATAAGGTTTGCCATCACCTGAGGGAGAGAGGCTGACTTATTGTTGCTCCAAAACTGAGAAAAAGAGAATAAGCGTATACAACCTTAACAAGAAATACCACACGGCTTTCTGATTTTGGTTTGCACTGCCAAGTCACAGCTGCATTTATTCCACTAATTCTTTTGTTCTGCGGCCTGAGAAGACTTCTGCTAGTTGCCGGTGCAGATATTCGTGCCCCCACAAATCACCTGACATTGATATGGATCAGGCTGACAATTCACTGGCCTCCTCAATCTGTCATACTGGCACCTTTCCAGGTGCTAAGGGGCAGATGGAGAGGGTCTCTCTTTTCTTGCATCACCTTTTCCCCTCTGCTTGAGAATATGCTACATACTAAATATGAGTCAAAGAGAGCAGAAGGCTCACTAAGTCCTGCTATTTGAGGCATGTGGAGTAGTGCTCTTTTGCCATCTTGTGGTCATATGTAGTAACTGTAGTAGGCACAATGATATATTCACTCACCTGGTAAATTCTCCTCTATGTACCTGGTAAATGTAGTCATAATCTTTAATTTCTCTCCCTCATCTCACACAGGAGATGTATATAAAGAGAAGAAAACAACTTAGAGATTTGTTGTTGTTTGTTTTGAAATTAAGATGTGCATCATGCCAAACTGACTCTGGCTACAAAGTATGGAATCCAGTGTGTGCTCTCTAAAGTGTAAATAAATCCACTCTTTTGACTTATATGTACAGTCATTTTATTATACTATCAATTGATTTTGGTCCCAATATGTAATGTGTATAACAATAGGCAATTATTCTTTGAAAATAAGAAAATCCAGTAATTCTGTCCTTTAGACCACAAAGATCTGTGGTGAAAAGAAAAAGTAAAAAAATGCTGTGACATTGCCTTGTACTCCACGCCAAAGTTCAGGCAGGCACATTCACCACCCTCTCAAGAGACATGAAAAACAAAATCAGCTGGTGGCAATGTGGACAGTTCTGTTCTATTCTTTCTGATCGCCACAGATGGTGGAAATCCAGGTATTACATATCATCTCTCGGACTCACTCATGAGTGAAATGTGGACCATTAAACTACCAGTGTAGACAGCTGTGGCAGCTGAAGATGAAGATGGACGAGTGGAGACCCTCTAGGCATTCTAGACTCCATACAAAAGAAAGATGAACTTAGTATTTTGTACATTAACTGTATGGGCAACTTCCATCCACCTTAATTTATGCTCAATAATAAATAAATAGCAATATCTGGTCTTTCCCTTCCTTTTCCAGGTGAAGCTGCCTTTCCCTGTAGATCAAATCACAAATCTTCCACGGAACGACTTCCAAATGTTGGTGAAAATGCACAAACTGACCTCGGAACAGCTCGAGTTTATCCACGATGTGAGGCGGCGGAGTAAGAATCGTATTGCAGCGCAGCGCTGTCGCAAGAGGAAGCTTGACTGCATCCTGAACCTGGAGTGTGAGATCAGAAAACTGGTGAGTGGGCTATTTCCACCAATACTGTCATCAACTGTCATCTGTCCACGAAACTCCACCAGCATCCTGATGACACCTTGTCAATATGAATAACAATTACCTCAACCACTAACTACACAAAGCAAAGGAAATTATGTGATGAAATAGTTACTCTGAGATCGGCGGGCATTGTTTAGAGCAGCCCTGTTCTATCAGCATTTTCACACCATCAGACTGCCTTCTGGTTGCCATGCTGAGTGTGTGGAGCAGAGTGTGGATTGGTGAAGCCCTGGTTCAATCTGCAGACAACTGTCTTTCTGTGGTGGATTTGAAACTGAAAGTCTTTTATTTTCCGTATCAGCCTTCAGAAATGTTACAGCAACAAACCTTTTATTATAAACCTTTACTTACAAGTTTACAAGATGCAGCTCAAAGATCTCACAGACTGGCTCCAGCTGTATGTATGTATTGAGAAAGTGTGTTATGATGTAAGAGGAGAATAAGCTCAGTGATATGAGAGGGACATTAGTCCATCTTTCAAGTGCGCATAAAAGCTCATTCAAACAGGTTTTCTTTCCAATTAAAAGATCCCCTCCTAATGTGCTTCCAATGTATGTAATCGGGGACAAACTCCACACCTTTTAAGTGAGTCAAATTCTGTGTGTGTGTGTGTGTGTATGCAGGTGTGTGAGAAGGAGAAGTTGCTGACGGAGAGGAACCAACTGAAGGCGTGTATGGGTGAGCTGTGGGAGAACTTCTCCTGCCTGTCGCAGGAGGTGTGCAGGGACGTCCAGCTCAGCCCCGAGCAGGTCCAGTCTTTACACCACTACTGCCCCGTGCTGCGGCCCTCCAACTCGACTGCCAGCAACAACGCTGCCCACGAGCCCAAGCCTGCCCCCAGCCCCAACATCACCACCAGCATCGACCTCACTGGCAACTCAGGCTCGGACACCCCGGAGCCCAGCTTGCACGGGTCGTCCGGCCCTTCAGAGAGCGAGCCCGACTCGGCTGTCAGAAATGGGGCAGACAGAGATATGGACGGCCAAGATGCCAATTTGTACACAAAATCAGGACTTTCCGTGGAGAAATCCAACCAGACAGTAACGGTTGATTTTTGCCAGGAAATGACTGACAAATGTACAACTGACGAGCAGCCAAGGAAGGACTGTACTAAGTAGTGGTGGTTCTCTGTGTTGTTGGTTTTGATGTTTTTTTTTATTATTTAATTTTACTCTTGTGACAAACCCTCTCTCTGGGTTGTTGAGATGGTCAGCCTCCTCCAGTGTTCACTGAAAAACAAGCTTTGTTTGTATTTATGTCTTTTGTGCTGTTTGTTTTTTTTTGTGTTGGTTTTGAACGGTTGACACTAAAGTTGTCTTAACAGCAGCAATACTGTTCTCCAGGTATTCTCCTCTTACCATGACAGAGTGGGAACTTCTCACCAAACCCTTACAATGGTGCTATACCCGCCCCAGCAGCAACCTCTACAGTGGAGACTCTGTTCTTCATGTGTCACACACACTCAAAGTTGAACCTCATCGGACCTAAACAGCAGCTCTCTTTGTCTCTCTGTGTACCAACAGTAACTTTGTTCCTGCCTTTCTCTTTCACATTTGCTCTTCTCTTTCTCCCACTCTGTCTCTATCAATCTTCTCTACCTCTTTCTGTCTCATTGTCTTTCTCCCTGTCTGTGGTTTTTCTCTTGCTATATCTCAGTGGCCCTCTTCGTCACAGCAATTCAAACTCAGGAAAATCCTCTGAATGTTCAACCTAATTCATGAAAAATAAGAATACAGCGTACGCGAATAAGAGTACGCGAGGAAGTTATGATGCAGTTAGACTGTAAAATGTTCATATGCAAAACTGTCTTCAAGCGTCTCGCATTTGTACAGGCTGTAACCGAAAAACATTCCTCCTTTGCCTTCCTCAGCACTGAATTGAAAGGAAAAAAAGGTTTTTGCAGGCGGTTAAATTGCTATTTTTATTTCCCACTCATCAGCAATACCATTGTATTTGGATGTTGTATCAGTGACTTTCAAGTACTTGTTTGGCAGAAATGTATATAGTATGGAGCATGATGACTGTAACAGTGATTTTGTACAGGTAGAGGCTTAGATGTTTCTTTTCAACTGGGGTTATATCAAGCACCTTTTTGCTAAGGGAAAATCTTTGCTTTGCTGTTTCCTGTCCTGCCTAACGAATATTCCCCATTGTGGCGGGTGTTCTTTTACTCAGGAAATCAGCTCGAAACACATGTAGACACACACATACAGTACATACAGACACGTGTCAACACACATGTAAACTTTTGAGCCGCATGCATGTATAAAAGTTAGACATTCAAGATGTGTTTTTTACACGTGGCTCAGGCCAGCTCCTCTCCACCTTTGACTCCTCTTTAAATGTGAAAAAGAGTTCTGCCTTGTGTTTTTTGGAGGAAATCTTATTTCTTATCAGTAATTAAAGATGCTATTTGTGTACACTCTAGCAGACATGCTTTAGGTTTCTTCAGTGTTGCCATTTGATGTTCGGGGAGAGCAAAAACCTTAGCCATCAAGTGACATACATGTTTTTTCAAATTGATCCTATAACACCTATTGACAAAAATGGAAAAAAATTACTTAATTCAGAGCCAATTAGCACTTCAATTAAAGGTGTTAGTCTTTGTTTCAGATGCCTTAAAAGTCTGAAACTAGAGCACTTAAACTGGCACTTCAGGAAGAAGCATCTTGTTGATATGATTATATGAATATACAATTCAAAATATCTCTATGAAGAAGACGTATGTGAAACCTAAATACAAAAGGAAGCTAATGTTTTAGTATAAGATTGTTCACACCTTACCATTGTATTTCTTTAGGAATTGAATAAGCTAATTCAGAATTCATCTGACATGAAAACAGTGTATGATTAAATAACAATCATAAGATAGTAACATGTTTGCCCTAATCGTGCAATTGTTTGAACATCCTAGTTTGTGGTGTGCATGCATGCTGCCTATAGCTATAAGCCTAGTTAGTTTGTCTAGTTTCTGTTTGCCTCATCAATTCTCTTTGGAGCAGTCTGCTTTTAAAACTATATTTTTAAAATTTCTATGTACAAAAAACCTGAATTATCTCAACCCGTATCAGAGGCAGGCCTTATGTAGAAGTAGAGCCATACTAGAGGTATACTACTAAAAGGATTAATTCAATTGGAATGTGAAGCACAGCAACTTTTATTTATATCTCCATTTGAGCAAAGAAAAAATCCAAAAGGTTCATATACAATTGATTCTACTCTGTACTGCAGATACAGTAAAGAGGCTTTTGATTGTCTGATTGTAAGTAAATCTGTCAGATTAAAGAGTGCTTAAAAACAAAAAGTATGTTTTTTGAGGTGTTGACACATTCATATAGACTGTGTATGGGGAAAAATATAAACGTAGTCAGCAATTCAAATAAAACCTCAAAATACTTTCTATTTCATTCTATTTCATTCTATTTTGGGGTTTAAAACTTGAGTTGGACAATCTCACCTGGTTTTGAAATTTAACTGCTACTACAAAGCTAACTCCTCCTCTTAATGACATCATACCCAAGATCTGAAGTGGGCACAAGATGTTTACACCCCTAACTATTTAAATACAGGTTCAGCTCTTCATATCAGTGTACATAGTGAGATCTGAACTTTAGAGCTTTGTTCAATTAGTAAGAAAACCTTATTAAAAATCACATTGAAATTTGTAATAATACATGACTAATAATGCAGGCCATCAACATAACCTTGCTAAACAGTATGTTGTGTGGTTCACGCACAGCCTTTAATGAACACCATCTACTTTGTTAAAATCACAAAAAATTCAAATTCTAGATATTCTAAATAGAAAGTGCTCGATACTTAATTTTCTTAGAATGGACAGTAAGACCCATATAGCCATTTATTGCAGGTCAAATGTGGGTGCAACTAAGCTATTATTAGAATTAGATACATCCTGTGACACCACCTACTCCTCCACCCAACTTTGGGTTATTTCTTAAAATGTGTCTATTGACATTGCAGGTTTCATTACCCTTTAAGATTATTTTGAAGCTACACATTTTCAGTTCCTTGAACAGTCCATGTGAGAATTTTTGGCAAAACAAATCTGGTATTTGAAGCCATCCCCCTGACTTCAACTGATGTAGTTTCAAATATGATCTCGCATATGAGACTGATTTTGTTCTACAGACAAACAGAGTAAGTGTATTTTATAAACCTGACTATTTTGACAAGTCAAAGACTAGTCCCTTCTTTGCAGATTATACCTACACACACACATATACGTATATTCATACACACAAGACACACACAGGACATACGTTGTGGCACAGCCTGAACGCGGATCAGTTGTGGGTCAGCCCTTTTTCCAATTTTTGCTCTTTTCATTTGTATGCATATTCACTGAAGCAAAGAAGTACTCAAGTGTACCAATTTACCAGGTTCAAGACAGAAAACTAAAGTGGAACTACCAATTTTACAGAAGCTTCTTTTCTCCAAACATTATGCAACTTATTCTCTATTTGTGTACTTTTCATTTGCTTGATCTTAAATTGAGGAGCCAGGTGTGCACTGGGGAACACCAACTCTGACTATGTTTTTTGTTTGTAGAAAATGAATTTATGAAGTTTGTCTTGTAAAGCTATTGTAACAAATGCACTGGGTGTCTCTTCAGATGTCCTAATAATACAACAATGATCACATTCTTGTTTTTCATAACAGAATTTCTTTTATATCTGTTGAATGTTAATAATTCAACTTAACAAATCCTTAGATTCCTATGGAGCTAAGATGAAGAAATTATACAACAAACAGTCCCCTAAAGCACAATCTCCAGTCATAAAAGTGTTTTGTCCAGACCTCTAAGCTCTTTGAATCTTGGTGCATGCAAAAATAAAAATATCACATACCTCTTATGGCATATAGTCATGCAGATAGTTTTGGTTGTATTTGTTATATAGACATTGTCCAGGTTTTGGGATATCTATCTTTTGATATTTCTGCCTACATGCTTAACACAATGGAAACATTTTGTTTGTGGTGCTCTCATTACTGAAAACCTATATTATAAAAATTCAACATTTCTTTGGAGAAGTGGTGTCCTGTTAATCTGGGTAATCTTCACATTGCTATAAACATTTTCATTTATAACATTTTATCAATAGTTTTTTGTTGTTTATTTTGGGAGTTCCAATGAATGTTCAGATGTTCCAACTACCCCTGTTCTGTTGGGGGGGTGGCAGAAATCTCAAACAATCTCAAAACTTTGGCATATTAAACCACAACTATATGCTTAACTAGTACCAGTTGAGGCAAATGAGAAAATATGTTTTTTGTTGTCATTTGAGTAGTGTCTCGGGGGTGCCAAGCATTTGAACCTGCTCTCTTTATCACTCTCTTCACACAGACCTTTTTTTTATTTTAACTTTGAGAGTTAAATAAAATGTCCCTTAAAATGATTTGTTAATATTACTTAAAGTTGCATTTATTAATTTTTTAGCCACTGTAAACACAACATTCAGATATTATCAACATAGAAAGTTTATGCTAAAGTAGCATTCATTTGGAGTAGTGTTTGTGTTGAAAAATATCTGTCTCTTTAGCTGCTAAATGCTCCACTATGTCCACCAGCTAGTGCCTGACTTTGTATCTCTGCCGTTTGGTGCTGGTAATGCACAATGAGTTCTTAAAAAGAAAGAAAATAAAGCTGCCTGCTGCTGGAAGATTGATGAGAGCCGGATTTGCTGGTTATATGCCAAAGCAATGAGCTAAAAGAGGCTAGAAAGCTCTCCAGAGCTGAAGGGAAATGCAGAACTGGTGATAATTGTGTTGGCTCATAAATAGACACCTTTCACACTACTCAAAGTCATCTGATTCATTGTTCATATAAAAATATTGATTAATGCAGATTTAATTGGAACATTAATACTTCTATGCATACAAAACACCTCAAATAAATTTGATACTTAGGTATGAGGAATTCTCCAGGTTACTTTGTGCATTACAGCAGATTGATTTAAGTAAAACATTTTGCTGTTGCTGAAACTCTAATTGAATGCTTGTACCTTTGTTCTGTGTATTCGTCTTCTTTAGTTACACTTTTTTTGTTGCTGCTTCTCTGAAACAAACACTGGCTTTTCAACTCCAAAGGTTGTTCTAAAGAATATGAACAAAGACATGCCTTTCTCACAGACCGCTCAACTTTATTGAAAAGCGAAACTGGCATCCTGGTTGAATGCGCAGGCTGAGATCACTGAGTAAAATATAAAAATGGAAAATGTTTACAAGTAGGTGTCATGTCATGTTTGATACATTTTTGCCATGTAAAAATTGCTCGGTTCAATTGGACTGGTTCTTGGTATTGTGTAACAAGACAAGGAATGAGTTTCCTCACCTTGTCTTTAATCCAACTGGAATGGGTCATCATTACATGGATACAAGTGCACCTCCAATATTTGCCTTAGAACTTGCAGAGGCCATAGTTCACATTCGAGTGAAGTGAGTGTATGCAGGGGCCTGGGCCCCCATCCCCGAGTTACCAGTGCAGACTTTCTCACACTTATCTACCTGTGAAATCCTTCATACCTCTCATAACTGGTCAATGACTGTATCAGCAAACTGCATCAGGTGTTTTTTTACATGCTTTTTACACAGATTATATGTATTATTGTATTAGTAGATATTGGTGCATCATTTTTAATGTTATAGCTCTTAAGCTTGTAGTTCAAGTTGTTAAACTTGTTTTTTCTTTACTTTTTCTAGATGACTGTTATGTGTTAATATTGTCAATTTGAAATAGCTGTTATCTGCGTATTCTCTACTAAGAGTTCTTACCTTTATAATTTTTAAAAGCTACGTGAACCTAATTAATTAAAATGACTTAACCATTGTAAATACGGTATTGTGCAAACCCCATTTTCATTCATTTCAATTACTAGTGTTCTATAAATGACTTTTTGTCTAGACACCATTTCTCTTTATGAAATAAAGAAATATGCATATCATGTTTTGTGCTTTGTGGATGTTTCTCCAAAAACATGTCAAAATGTTGGTCAGGTTTAAAACAGCATTAATTTATGTTTTAAGCCACTTGGTAGCAGCAAAGCAAGGTGCAAAAACAACACTGACATACAGTTTAAATCTTACAACTAAATCCAACAGACATGGAGCAACATTAGCATTCATTTGGAGTGCTGTTTCTCATTTCTAAGGTCATGTAATGATCAAACTGGACAGAAATCCTTTTAGTAGTACACAGCAACCTGCTAATTAGTTTTTCAGTAATGTTCATGTATAAGTAAACCCAGGGGAAAGGCCATGGGGTTATCAATATCAGCTAGGTTTTTGCTCAGTGGATTATGAGTATTTATACTAAATGTTACAATAATCTAAAGAATAGCTGTTGAGATATCTGCTGTGGAAAATGTTTTGGACAAGGTCAGCCAACTGACTGACATCACCATCAGCAATAGCTGGCACACTGTTAGCTTCATTAGAGCCTAAACAACATAGCACTCAGACAAAAGTCTGATTGGTCCTGCTTAAGAGGGAAATGTGTTTAATAAAAAAAAACAACAGTACAGAAACATTCACAATAAAAGCTTAAACTTGTCAGATTATTCCTAAACAATTTTAGGCAACTTTCAGTCAAAACAAAATGTTGAATTTTAAGAGAACCTTTTTTCCCCAGCTCATTCTGAATGATTAACCAGAAACACTGGTTTAGAGACTTCGCTCATTTTTTTTTGTGGCTGTCAATTCCACAATACTTAATTACAATCTTCAGCAAAATATTTTTGTAACAGGCTTTTGGTATCATTTCATGAGCAGTCACATATTCTTTGAGACAAATATAATTTTGATTCATATTTGATGTATGGTTTCCAAAAACAATGCATAACCCTACATAGCATGTAGTTTGTAAACTATCAATATAAAACATCAGATTCTGTAGATATCATTTGTACATACAGGCCACCACTGCCAATCAAATCTGATCAAAATAGATAGATTTAGCCTAATTAAACTCTAAATTAATAATACGTAAGGGTGTTTTCAAACTTTGGCTGTTAGTCATGGACATTTAAGGTTATAGAAGGACTTAAGATTTGAAGTTAAAGTTTTCAGGGGCTTTAAAGCTAAAAGACCAGCAGATCCACTGGTCTACACATACGTGTGTGTGTGTGTGTGTGTGTGGCTAATGTCGTTGAGTAAAGACTAGATCAATGGAAAGGAGTGTGTTGTAAAAGACCTAAGTTCAGTAGTAAAACACTGTATGGCGGAATTGTTTTTACAAGCTTTTTCAATTATTTAAAGGGTTAGTTTACTCAAATAAACTAAATAATAATACAGCATATTTTCTCACTTACCTCTATTCGGATCCATCCATGCAGATGATTCAGGTTTTATTTGTCCAGGTTTTGAAATATCTGCCTCTGAGATTTTTGTCTCTATCTAAATATAATGGAGGTAAATTGATTTTTGTATATGGTGTTGCATTGAAATAGAGGTAAGTGAGAAAATATGTTTGGTTTCTATTTGTTTCTTGTTTGTTTATTTAGCGGTGGAGGCAGATTACAGCCCACCCAGAGCCTGGTTCTGCTTGAGGTTTCTGCCTGTTAAAAGGCAGTTTTTCCTTGCCACTGTCGCCTAGTGCTGCTCATGGTGGAATTGTTGGGTCTATACATCTAGAGTTTTTCTAGACTTGCTCTATATTAACAAGTGCTATGAGATAACTGTTATGATATAGCGCTTTATAAATAAAACTGAATTGAATTGAATTGAATTTAATTTATTTACAGAGCAACTTAACCTAAGCAGAAAATCTTGTTTTTTCTGCACTCCAGTGTCTTAACTTCTCGCCTAGATGTAGGATGTACAAGTGTACTCCAAGGTGTATCAGTACATTGTGGCATCACTGATGGGCATGGTTACAGGTGCAATAGAACACCCTTCTAAACACATCCAACCACACCCAGCTGAGTTCGGTCAAAGGTGCAACACATCAAAACAGGGCAGTGAATATGGAACTTTAAAAAAATATCAAAAATAAATAAAAATACAAAGTTACACTTGGAACTGGACTGTACTGCTTCATTAATATATTCAGTTATACTCATCAAATTGCCAAGTAGTGACTTTTGTTGCTTTTCGGGCTCCAGATAAAACATGATTGGATGATAATTTTTTTTTCTTACCATGGACATCCTCCTCCAGCTGACTGGAGGCAGTAGGGTCACGATTGGACTCTCTCCCTAGTTGAGGTGCTGGGCCTCGACATCTGTTCCACTCTGAGAATCGCTGCTGTCAGACAGAGTGGCCAGCATGCCATCTGACAGTCCTTGGGACACAAAACTGCACCTCCTGGTGGTCACTCTCTGGAGAATCACTCATGTCACTGAGCTCCTTACAAACACTCACTCTGCTTCCTCTGTGGCTTTCTCAAGGCTGCTGGAATCTCCATGTGGCTGGCCATCAGTGTGGGTCGAGGTCCTGCATACTGCGGCTAGCCTGAGCCGTGAGGTCCATTTGATTCTTCACTGCTGCATGAGTTCTTACTGTTGTGTAGTGCTGATCTACAGACCCCAGCTGCTGTAGATGCTGGCTATCAACTTGGCTTGGCAGGTACATCTGTGCGGGCTGCTGATTGGAGTTGTTAGACTGCTCCTGATTCTGAGAAGTCATTAGGGCCAAATTCAATGGCAGAGTCTCCCCACAAGCATCAGAGACAACAGAGTAGGTCATCTGTGTGAGCTGCATCAACCTCTGTTGTGAGGAATTAGTGAGCACACAAACCTGCTGCACCATGGAGTTTTTCTTTGACCTGTACACACTGTCATCATCTCCATATTTGTATCCATACAAGCTTTGTTTGATATTCTTCACCCCCAAATGGAAAATCTCCAGGAGGTTGAGAAATAAAGAAACTCCAGCAATAACTAGCATGAAAACCATGAAAATGTTCTTCTCTGTTGGCCGTGACACAAAACAATCAACACTGTTGGGGCAAGGCAGCCTCTCACATTTGTACAGGGGAGACAGTCCAATGCCATACAGAGCACACTGACCTATAATGAAACCCACCTCCACCACAGATCTGGTTAAGATATGGAAAACATATGTGCGCAGCAAGGAGCCTCTAAGGGGAGCTTTCCTTATTTTCTTCTGTTCATCTAGTTTTCTGAGCTCTCGCTCCTTTCTCTTATGGTCCTCCTGGATGGGGTCTGTCCCCTCTAGCTCAGCTTTCAGACAGGCTTTCTTCCTGTGCCTCTCCTTCTCAAGGATCCTCAAATGGTACAATGCATGCCCCATGTAGACCAGAGACGGAGAAGACACAAAGATGATCTGCAGGACCCAGTAGCGGATGAGGGAGATGGGGAAAGCCTGGTCATAGCAGATGTTCTTGCAACCGGGTTGCTGTGTTGCAAACAAACTCACTCTGCTCGTCATCCCAGACATCCTCCGTCGCAACACCAAGCACAAGCATTCGGAAAATGAAAAGAATGGTGAGCCAGATCTTCCCCACGATAGTGGAATGAATGTGGACCTCTTCTAAAATACTCCCTAATAAGTTCCAATCCCCCATGTTCAGTCACATTATTATGTTCTGTCAGTGAATAAAGAAACACATGAGTAGTTTGCAGGTTTTTCATTAAATGAAAAGTAAAAAATGCAATAGAAATAGTTTTACTTACATGTTTTCGAGGGTCCTTGTCTTGTGTGCTTCAGCATAATGCTATTGTAAAAGATCAGATTCATTTGGGGAAACATCAGGGCTCATTTGTCGTCCCTTGAACCCAGGCAAGACCCCACTGTGCAGTGCAGCTGACACTATTTCAGTGCAGTTGCAAACTAGGTCTCCAGTTTGAAACCATTGATCCCTACATGGCCCTACAATGCCCTGAGGTTAGATTCACCCTGACACTTTTAACGGGACACTACATTGGAAATAGCACCGGCTGAGGTGTCAATACACAGCCTATGCACAATGTGTTTTTACTTTCTTGCTTTTAAAGTACAATAATGTGCAATTGTGTCATTGAATGGGAGCAAATCCCTGCTGCCAGGTGGAGGATGTTACAGCAGCACATTGATTCCCATGGTTTTGGAATCACATGTTGAGCTATCAGGAATTTGTAAAATGCAGTGGCGGAAAGTAACTAATTACATTTATTCAAATTCTGTACTTGAGTATATATTTTGAGGTACTTGTACTTTACTTGAGTAAATATCTTGTATTGTACCTTGTACCTCTCCATTTATCTGCCAGCTAAAGTTAATTACTTTTCAAATTAAAAATGTAAATAAAACTACTTTGTTTATAGAATACAGTGCATTGTTAGATTAAACCAATGATTTTTGGCTTGTGAAGCCCTGAGTTCCAAAGAGGTAAGAGTATGCTTATAAAGATTAGAGAAAAGTCCAAAATAAAAATGCACATTTAATAATAATATTCATGTGTCAGAACTGTTTTTTCTTATTTCCTTTCCCATTACTCATATTACCACCCCTCTGATTTATGTGGCAACTCTTTGAACTAACCTAGCTAAATGTATATGAAGTTAAAACTAGCTCCACTTCTACAACAGTAAAATTCTGCTTATACATGAAGCATTTGGCATAGAACACCAGAATTGGCAGGTCCGCCACTGGCGCCGTTCTTTTCACAAATGAGAGCAGGTTCACCCTGAGCACATGTGACAGACGTGAAAGGGTCTGGAGAAGCCGTGGAGAACGTTATGCTGCCTGTAACATCGTTCAGCCTGACCGATTTGGTGGTGGGTCAGTGATGGTCTGTGGAGGCATATCCATGGAGGGACGCACAGACCTCTACAGGCTAGACAACGGCACCCTGACTGCCATTAGGTATTGGGAGAAAATCCGTGGACCCATTGACAGACCCTATGCTGGTGCAATAGGTCCTGGGTTCCTCCTGGTGCACGCAGGCAGTTCCTGGAGGATGAAGGAACTGATACCACTGACTGGCCCCCACGCTCGCCTGACCTAAATCCAATTGAACACCTCTGGGACATTGTTTCTGTCCAGCCGACGGTACCAGGTTGCACCTCAGACTGTCCAGGACCTCAGTGATGCCCTGGTCCAGATCTGGGAGGAGATACCCCAGGACACCATCCATCGTCTCATTAGGAGCCCTGACGTTGTCAGGCATGCATACAAGCATGTGGGGGCCATACAAAGTACTGAGCACCATTTTGAGTTGTTGCAATGACTTTTCAGCAAAATGGACTAGCCTGCCGCATCATTTTTTCAAGTGTATATCAATTAGGGGTGACATTTTACTGCAGAACGAGTAGTTACTTTTGATGCTCTTAAGTACATTATGGTGATAATACATTTACTTAAATATGACTTTGAATGCAGGATTTTTACATTGTGTTATTGGTACTTTTACTTAAGGATACATTGCTCAGGTACCCATATACGGTATTTCTAATAAAAACCATTAGCTTAACATATATTTTGAATGAGTTTACAATAACTAAATCAAGAACTCACATCATTGAATATTAGATTGAAAATTTTGGAAAACAGCGAAATATGAGACATCCATCCAAAATCTGGCACTATAAATTCTAGCACCATCTGTTTGCTTGTCCTCCACTTCATATCACTGGCTGGTCTGCTACTGTTTTAAAATATAGCAACCCTAGGCACTGGCCTCAATTTCTATACATTACGGCCATTTTATGAATATTTGTGTCATGTTAATATATAATGCTACCTCACAAATTATCTTCCTGGTACCAGCTGGCTTAGACATTTTATTCCTCCAATTTGCCAGAATTTTACACAAATTCCATAATTTTGTTAACATGTTATGCTTAACAAACAGACACAAGCATAAATAAATTTTTATTTTCAGTAAAACATTACGCACAATATTCACTATTGCGTTCCATGCTGTTTATAAGCAATAGGATGGGTCAAACAAAAAGCCATTTAGGTCTTAGATAAAGGTCTACTGATGGATGATGCTTCAAGTTGTTTTCAGTGAGTGTCCACAAATTTTAGGAACTAAAAATATCACTTATTTTAAGAACATTTGAGCAATAGAACCTAGATTTAACCAAGCCCAAAGTCCGTTTTCCCAACTGCTTTCTGCATATCTGCAAATGAAGTGAAAGGAAAACATGTATAGATGCTGCACCAAGGACAAAGTTAATGTGAGGACCAGACATCAGGATCCAGCAGATACCGAAGTACTGACTGCAGTGTGGATTCTTAAAAAACAAAAAGTGCACCAAAAACAATAATGCTGTTAACTGTATTTTTTACTAAGTTGATGTTAGTTCACATCACATTCACATTAATCTATTTTGTCAGTTGTGCTGAGAAAGAGTCATTTTTGTTGATTTCTTATTTTCACAATTTAATTATATTAGAACAGTATAAAAAGGTACAGTTAAATATCAAGAACAAAATACCTTAATGGAAAGTGAATAGATTTTTGACCTTCCGTTGGAAAAAAAATCTTGGCTAAAACTGCTGTCCATATTTCTACTCAGCTGATGAGTGGAGTATGCAGGGCTCCAGATCTTGATGGAAAGAGTAGCCTACGTGGGGATCGGTCCTGTGAGCCACGGGGAATTCACATCTTCGTGCACCATGTCACATGACCAGCAGCTAACATATCTGTGGCTTGGTGCCACAGTATGTGTGTGGAAATGTTATAATACAAGAACTATTTGCATAAAACAAAGCACATACAGTCAGAAGGATCAAGTGTCAACCTTCTCCTGCTTCTTGAAAAGCTTCATGAGCTGGTAAAATCTGTGAGCAATCTGAGAAAAGAAAGAAACAGTTAACAGTCACTGTATGCTCCTTCTTCACAGCCTAGGGACAAGTGCCAACTAAGATGGGCAATGCGTAAATCCTGTTTCATGATTTGAAACAATATCACTCATTAAAACACACAGAAAGTAAGCAATTACAGTGCCTTTGTGAAAGGTACACTGTTTGGCAAGTGTTTGTCATATTTTGACAATAAAGAATAGCTTAAAATCACAAGTAACCATCTGGTTTCTTCAACTTTCACGTGGGAGCTAAAATCAGCCTTCGATCTTATATGAAATAATGATTTGACATTATTAGTGATAGTTATCGATATATATATGAAATTTTGCAAAAATATTTTTGGCCATATAACCTCTAACTACAACAAAAAAGAAAAGAGATGAACTTGCCTGCTCTGATGGCTTATTAAGTTTCTCTGACAAGAGAGAAAAGGTCTCACGTGAAGCCCCTTTGGTCTTTAGGTCAATCAGAATAGCTCGGTCTTCATCTCTGGAAGAAGCAAAATACAAGTAAAGACCATTAATCCTTTAAAGGGACATTGTTTTTCATGCTACTATCAAATTGTGTTGCTACTATCATCACAACATCTTCACATGTTACCAAATATAATTCTTAAAGTGCCTCCTACACAAAGGTGAAAGAACGTTTTGAATAAAGAGTAACGTTTGTGAAAAATGTCTAATTTGTAACCACTTTGGTGTTATTTTGTAATAAACTATAGGAAACTGTGAAACTTATGAAGGTTTCTCTGCAAAGAGTTGATGAGCATTCCTTTAGAGGTTAGCTGTGGTAGCTCCAAGTAGGTAGTCTGAGTTTACAGGTAGCTGGGAGGTTGGGAGGGCATTTCATCACCTTGAAATTATAAGGTTCTGTCTGACATTTTTGTCCAGTGTCTTGCCCAGGGACACTTCGAAATGTGGACAGGAGGAGCTGGGATGGAACCACCAACCCTGGGGTTAATGGACGACCGAGCTACCCTCTCAGCCACAGAGGTGGCAATTAAATTTATCTTAATATAAAAACTGGAAGCAGGGGGAAACAGCTAGCCTGGTTATCTCCCAAGTTAAAAAATACAGTTACATACACTTTCAGGCCACACATTGTATCGCCTTTAGTCTATACCTTAACAGAAATGTTAAAATTATCATTTGTGGTTTTAGAGAGAATTAAACTCTGCAACTTTTAGGTGAACAGCTGGGCATATTGATTGCGTGCAGCTTTCTGAAGTGTTGCTGTCATAAAAAGGTTGCCAGGTTTGGTAGCATTGTGCCTGTGCCACAAATTGACATGCTTACATTTCTGTTAATGTGCAGATTAAATAAATTAGATACAACTTTTCTGATCTTTGAACAGAATCAGACTAGCTGTTTCCCCTGGCTTCCAATATTTATGCAAAGATAGGCTAACCACATCCTGACTCCAGCTCTGTCCTTAACACACAGGCATGAAGTATCCATCTTCTCATGTAACTCTTGGAAAGAAAGAAGATAAGTATATTTCCCAAAAAACCTAACAACTGCTTTTAAGATTCTAAACATGAAATCATTTTGTCAAAAGGACATAACAACTTGGTACCTTGGACTTGACTTATGACTTTCTAATCTTGGCGTTGCACATTAATATCAAGACTTACAGGCAAATTGCAAAACATTGACTTTTTCATACCTCTGGCTTATTAGGTATAATGTCAAAGACTGTTATGGGTTAGGTGTAGGGAAAAAATAGTTTTGAGATTTTAATCAGTGGAGATATTTCGTGGAAAATAAAGTCACTCAAGCATACATACAGTACAAGATGGAAAATTAAGAACAAGAGGCCATGGTCTAATTTTATTTAACCTGTGCTTGTAATGTAGTTGAAGTAGTATTCTGATTGTTTAATTGAGTAAGATAAGCAATACCCCAAACTAAAAATATTCAACTACATTTAAAATCTTACTAAGAGTACAAAAGTATTGTTTCTTAAAAATGAGTAAAAGTAAATGTACTTGTGCAGAAATTTCCCTTTCAGAGTTTGTGTCTTAGTACTAGTCTATAACGGTCAAATAAAATGGTAGTGGAGTAAAAAGTACAATATCTCCCTGTGAAATGTAGACATATAATGAAAAATGGAAATGCTCAGGTTAAGTACCTCAGAATTGCTGAAATACTGCAAGGATTGGACAAAATGCTAAGCCATTGCAAATAATTAGGATACTTGATGTGTATTAAATCTCTTATTCGCAAATTCCAGGTGGAGTTATACAATACAAAACCAACTACTGACCTGGTCCATGACATCACCACCTCACCCTTCTTCCTGATGACATTCTTGGCATAGAGACTGTTGGGGGACAAAGATGCTGGGGAGGATTTTAATTCACAATTGTCTTTCTTGCAGTCTTCAGTGCTCTCTTCTTCTTCCATTCTTGACCATTTGGCTTTTGATTTCTCTTGGTGCTTCTTCCGTTTTCTACCTTTGCCACAATCCCTTTGGTCTTTCTCTGAAGTGCTGCTTGTGTCCTCTGCAATGGTGAGACTTCTCTCTGACACCTCCACTTCATCTCTCTTTGAGTCTGAAACATGTGACACCAACACGCTCTCATCAGTATCTGTGATACCTTGCCTGTCGGTTGCCTGGCTGATATGCCCACAGAAATGATCAGAGCTTTGGCCACCCTTGTGCAAATTGTTATCTGAAGAAGTAGTTTTAGGCAGGTGTTTCAGAGAGACTGACAGTTTCTGTGAATCCTCAGAAAAACAAACCTTTGAAGTATTTTCTTGAGTTGACACATCATTTTTTTTGTGGGGTGGATATTTTGTTAATATTAAGCTCTCATCTAGAGTGAGATGGACATCTGCATTGACTGCAGTCTGACAGATCACAGAGCTTTCAGAAAGGTTAGAAAGGTTGTTCTCCGGTGGTACAGCATTTGAAGGAGTACCTTTCTGCGATTTGTATGACAAAACATCTTTTGCTTGATTTTCTTGAGTCGCCACATCATCTTCTCTATGTTGCTCATCTTCTGTTAGTGTCTGACTTAAGCTGTCATCAGCAATGAGCATGTTATCTTTCCCAGTGGCTGCCTGACGAATCTTCACGATGAAATGATCGTTGGACTTCTCCATCACTAGTGCCTGCATGGGCAGGTCAGCCTTAAACACAAAAGGTGTGGCGAGTACTTCTGATGCCAAGCTGCTGCTGGAGCCACAGCTGGAGTTGTCAGTGTCTAGGGCCAGGTGAATGTCCTGTTCTGTAGCATCTTCCCCATCTAGCAGAGCGTCCTCACTTATGTGAGCGCTGATGACACTGTCTGGAGTGGACATGATATGCATGCTCGGTGGCTGTAGAAAGCTGAGATGGCTGTCAGATTTGAGAGGTGATGGAATGGTGAGGGAGACTGCCAGATCTTCGGCTAAAATGGAATATGACCTCTGTGAAGCCAAGTTGGACTGCAGCATTCCTCTATTCTCAGATGGCACTTCTAACATACAACTTTCATCAAATAAAGCTGGGTTCAATGGGATCTGATCTTTGGATCGTGGAGATGACATCTTGCGAGGTGAAATGCCAGACCATGTTGCTATAAGTTTTGAGGGAGTATCAAATTTCATCTGGGAAAGCAGTTTAGACGGAGAGTCAAATTTAGTCGGAGTCGTGATGCTGATGAGTCGCTCTCCATCCTTCCTTGGTGTACCGAGGGACCATGTTGTGTTGTCTCCAGCGATGCCACTGGTTTCTAGTAAGTCGGATCCTTGCAGGAGACACTTGAAGATTTCTCCCATTTGAGAGTCTCTCACTAGGTTGAATGTTAAACTGGAGGCTTGGTGTTCTGTGAGTAGCTCAAAGTCAGTTTTGTCAAGCAAAGAGCCATTTTGAGAGACAACCAAAGAAGATATGTTATTTTTCCCTGGAGTTGAAGGAACATTTTTAGGAAGAGTTAAGTCAACCACAGTTTGTATATTTGGGCAATTTTTTGGATGCGAGTCATTGCACCTCTCTTGTGAATGTGTGATTCTGATATCTTTGCCTCTGCTACCAAGGCCTGTTTTGTAAGCACAAGGCTTGACTCGATTCAGGCTGGTCGGAGCAGATTCTGCTTCCTTTTGTTGACACAGTGATGTCTTTGCAGGAGGTTGTCTAGATATTTTCTCATTTCTTCTGGGCCTCTTGTCCTCAGCCTGAGCTCTTTCCAGTTTGCAAAGGCTCTTCAGTGTTGAGTAAATATCCTTGAACAAGTAGTCGACTTGGACATCTACAAAGTCCCACAACTTTTGCTTCAGATCGACTGCTTGCTGTTCAAAGATGCGTTTCACAATACCATTATTTGATACTTTGCTAAACACAGATGCAATCAATTTCTTCAGCTTGGATTTTAGCTCCCCTTCCTGACAGCATATTTGACCTAAATGAGCACCATCCACAAATTCTAAAAAAGAAAACTGGAAATTGTCCATCACACCATAAAAGCTCTTCTTGGGAAAGGTTTTATGAAGCTTCATGTACTTTTTTCTGATCTCAGTACGAACCAACTTGAATGTCTCCATTACTTCCTCTATGGTGGAAAAATACGTTTTGGTTGCTGCAGGACAAACTGTTTTAAAACGACTCTTCGGACTTTGCGTCGATACACCTGCTGTTTCATTTATTTCTTTTGATGCAACACACCTTTCTTCGGATGTCCTCTTTAACACAGACTTAGGACTTTGTTTATTTCTGACTGGTCGTGCCAACTTCGCCCTCTTGGTGGCAGAAACAGAAGAACCTGCAGATGTCTCATCACCTTCGCTTAAAATTTCCCCTTCTTCTAGGTCAGTGTCAGAGAGACATGACAGGTTGGATACCGTGTCCAAGTTTTGCTCGTCATGGTTTGCAGGTGAACCTGGATATTTGTTTTCTTTGTTTACATCCAACTTCTTTGAGTTGGCATCAACAGCTGTACTGGAGAATTCTGTACAGGAGAGAGACAGAAAAGAAGTGTATATAGACATTTTCTAGGGATTTTGACAGCATATCATGATTCTGATTAAAATATCTCATTATGACATCCATATCATGTAAATTATCTGCATCTTATATTTATGAGAGGCAGTACTCTTAACTTAACATGACTAACTGTCACTGCCATTTGAAAAGCCAAAGCAATGATGACAGTGCCTGATGTAATCTGTATTTATTATCTCCTTGGTTTGAGGCATTGGGATATACTGATGCCAGTTACATAATATAAGTAGCATATCAGTAGAATATCACCATTATTCAGGCATCTTTAGCTGTTGGGATTTTTCCAGGCACACACACACAAAACACAGTCTAACCTACTTAGGTTTGCTCTAACAGTCTACTGGTCCTGCAGAGTCAACACCAGAGTTTTGATTTAGCATTGATATAGTAACTGAATCTGAGACATTTTTGTGTTTGGATTTCCATTTAACACTGAATAATCTGCAATCCTGCAGCTAAAATTACATGTGCCCTTTCTTAACTGATGACAAGAAAATCTCAAGTGAGCAGTTATATAACATATTTAGGATTAAGCTATGTGGGTTGCATTGAAATGAATGTTTTAGCTCTCATTCTTTCAAAGTGGATTTTTTGAAAGTGTGACCGTCCTGTAACAAACAGATACTGGTCTTATATAAAACATGGTTTCTGATATTTTTTAGGCCTGTTATCGCTTGATCACCATTAATTCTATAATTATACTATCTCAAAACAGCAGATGGTTCTTATATATATTATTTAATCTCAAAATATCAAACATTGCTTTTATGCGATCACAGATTAAATGTCTCATTATCTTAGGGCAACAAGTGTGCTGTATTTCCTGGGCTATACAACTTGATATCATCTGATGTAATTTTGTTTTAGCCTTTAGAAAAAAGGAGCATCTCAGAAGAAAACACATCAAGAATGCAAGAGAGTTAAAAGAGAAGTTAAAAGAGTATTCTAAAAAGGGTGCATTGCACTAATAATTGTCGTTATTAGTGTAGCTGTTGTTATTAGTATAGCTGCTGTTGCAATTAACATTGTAGCTGCCATTGCTTTACATTTTCTGTATGTGGAGTTGTACTTTGATTGCTGTGTGTTCTCTT
>JAVQJF010007404.1:0-19428 GCA_036023855.1 Gadopsis marmoratus
TAATAATAATAATAATAAACTTTATTTATATAGCACCTTTCATACAAGAAATGCAGTTCAAAGTGCTTTACAACAAAAATATTAAATGCACCAAGTGCTTAACATAATAGAATACCATAAAACAGAAATACAGTTAAGAAAAATAAAACTTGAGTAATATTTAAGTGCAAGTAAAAAGCATTAAAGAGTATAAGAAAATGGCAAACATTAAAATAGCATATTTAAAAGAAAACAGAAAAAACAATTAAGAAAAGTAAAACCTGGAAAGCTAAATTTAAAATAATGTTTAAAAATTCATCCTTCACCCTGATCCTTTCTTCTTCCTCTCTTTATATTTTTTCTACTTCCCCATTCTCTTGCATCTCCGTAATAATCTCTTTGATTTACCTGGACTAATCTCACTGAGTCCCATTTACCTGGACTAATCACACTGAGTCCTGTTTACCTGGACTAATCACACTGAGTCCTGTTTACCTGGACTAGTCTCATTGAGTCCTATTTATCCCGGACTAGTCTCATTGAGTCCTATTTATCCCGGACTCTCTTTCTCCATTATAACCTTCACTTCTTCCTCGCGTCTCTTACAATAAAATTTTAAAATAATGTTTAAAAGCAACTAAAATGGTTATTGCAGATAGCTAATTGAAGGCTAAAGTGAAAAAATGAGTTTTAAGCTTGAGTAGTTGTGAAGATAACCCTGATTACACACGAAACAATGATCATGGATAACTGGTATTATGTGAATTTCTCAAAGTTGAAATGAGGATGTTGCTTGGATGTGACTTTATTTTATTTTACTTTTCTGAAAAGGCTAAACAGAAGCCACATATTTTTTTCTCTCTCTACCCAACTGGTAGAGGCAGATGACCGCCCACCAAGAGCCTGGTTCTGCTTGAGGTTCCTGGCTGTTAAAAGGCAGTTTTTCCTTGCCACTGTCGCCTAGCGCTTGCTCATGGTGGAATTGCTGGGTCTATACATATAGAGTTGGTCTAGACTTGCTCATTATTAACGAGTGTTATGAGATAATGATATAGCGCTATATAAATAAAATTGAATTGAATTGGTGTGATCTGGCCCGTCTCAGCTCGACTCTTGATAAAACTTAACAAAACTGTCATCACAAACAAAGCATTACTTATTTACATTTATTAATCAGTATTCACAATAATCACTCAAAACCAGCAGGGGGAGGAGCGGAGAAACAGCTGTTCATGGTGTACAGCTCTCTCTCTCTCTCTCGCTGACTGTTTCCCTTCAGTCTGTGGATTGCTGCAAAGGGGGGGAAATGGAATCAGGGCCGAAAGTTCTATTAACAACCACGAACCAACCACTATTACTACTTCTGAAATTAGTCATGTATCATTCATTTTGGCCACACATGCATATTGTACAACAATAATAATGTACGAGTTTAATTTTGCTCACGTGACAGCTACACAGGCTCAGTTTTGGACATTCCCCCACCGCGAAAGAAATGAACGAATGACTCAAAAAAAGAGTATTGGATGATGAGAGGGACTAGAAATATATATGAGGGACTGACTTAACTGTCAGCTTCTTGCAAGAAATGTCAAAGCCATTTTATTGTGCTTTTGTATCCCGATATCCTCCTACGATAGAGACTGATTGAAGCACTAATGCCTTGTACTTGTACTTATATGAGAGTAAGCCTGCTTATCGCTTTCAGCTATGTTTTTATATTTATTTTTTATTTGCGCTTTGACTATTTGGCACCACCAGGGTTGCAGCTGAAAGAACAAGGCATAAGAATAAATCTAAGCAACACATTCATTTAATGAAATACACAAAAGTAATTATAGTCTGATCTTCTCGTGCAGTGATGGGGCAGAAATACTCTAAGCCTATTAGGCATTCACACAGTCTGATTGTTTTGCCAGAGGTCCTTCCTGCATTTAGCAGCTGCGGCAGTGATGCTTTTAGCCTGGATTGATTAAATTCTTTGTATTTCTCTAATGTTATAGTTTACTCTTTGTAGGTAAAACATGCCACTCTGCTGCCAGCACACGTGTCATGTTTGCGATTGGTCAAATGCCCCTTTCTTGTGAACGCGCACATGGCTAGATTGGGAAACCCCGGTTTGACTTACAGAGTTGATAACCACCGTCATGTGACCGCTGAGCGCGATCACGGTTGTTAGGCTTAGTGAAGCCAGTGAAGCTAACGAAAAGATAACCTGGGTATGTTGAACTTGCTTGGTAGTACACGTCTCTGGGTGCATTGCTTAACGGCAGTACAGGGCTGGGATTGAGGGAGCAGCAAGCATTAGTCATTCACGTCTCCGTTTCAGACCACAGCTCTCCTGATTAAAAGTACAACTGTATATACCCTCATATGTCATTCTCTCAAGTCTCTGGCCTCCATGTGGTCTTTCTCAACATCCCAACTTACATGCACTTCAATGAAGGAGACAGCTTCTAAACGAGACATATGTGCGTGGTTTTGATGCCTGCTAATATAAGACATTTTGTGCAGATGTCATGCAGGCAGAATAAAGTAGAAAGTCAGAAACTGTTATCTATAGTGCCGATATAAGAAGCAGGTGAACTGAGCACATCATAAACACTGTGCTGCTCCTGTAGAATACAGCTAACTCACTGTTGTTGGCAATGACAACAGCACTTGGTTTTAACGCTTCTTGGAAATGCAGTCACTTGTTATCTTTACATGCATCACTGATCAGCGATAGCTGAATGTGTAAAAGCCAAGTGTAACGTCTAAGGCTGTAGTTGCATGCGTTTTCTTTTCTTCTTTTTATTATTATTATACCGTTCTCTGTGACAGTTTGATTTCATTTTCACGTTCACAATGCAGTTCATACGATACCTTAAGATTATATGATGATGTGTGGTCATTATTTAAAGTAAAATCATTATACTGCTAATACAGATATCTTTGTATGATTGGACAGTAGTTGAACTCATTACAGCATCTGCCAGTTCTTAATTTTTGGATCTTTTGTCCTCCTGCCAATCCAAGTCACCCATTCTCCTGTCATTCTCCATCCAACCAGCAGTAGCTCTCGCTGTGTCTCTCACCAATTCAACCACCTGATTTCCACACACTTGCACATCTGCTTCCCATTCCCAAATCAGTTTTCCTAGTATATAAATACCAACCAATTTCTACCTAAATTTTGATAGATTCTCTGTTGAGGCTTCCTGGACGTAGCGTTCAAGCCGTTTTCTCCCTACCTGTCCCTCTGGACTCTTTCGCCTGTTTTGGGTGCCTGCCTGTCGCTGACCTCTCCCTGCCTTTTTTTTACAACCTAAACTCTTAACCAACCTTTTCTGTGACCTGCAGTTTTGAATCCAAACTTCAGTATACTGAGCAATTATCTATAACTGTGTCAATGACTACTGCAACCTTAGATGAACACTTCTTTATCTGTGGTTTTTGGAAGCATATTTTTTTCTTTTCCCTTTTGAACCAACAGGAATTGGGTGAACTCCTTTGATGCAAAAGTCCAGACTAAAAGCGTCAGTATGCTTCAGCCAAAGTGCTTCGTTGAACAGCACCTGAAACCTCTCTCTGTCCAGACATTTCTGATGTCCGAATCAGGGTCCACGTCTGAAAATTACTGTAACCTTTTGAAACCAACAATCTGACAAGCACAGCCACTTTGCTGGAGTGGCTTGGTCGGTTGTGTGCTTTTGGGTATGCGAAGGTGAGAAAGTAAGCAGGATTTAAATGGATTAAAACTTTCTTAAGTACGTCACTTCATTACCTTTTGTATGAACAAACAAGTGCAAGACTATGACTGCCTTGAAGAAAAGATTGCAAGTGCAAACCCTTATCGCCACATTGTCAATGATTATCACCTCTATCTATGATGACAGGCGTTTCACCCCACCTCCAAGACTGGCTGTGTGGAACAGCCGGCACTTCAGACATGGGCAGACATAATCCAGAGCTACACTTACTGTAATTATTCAACATGTTATAAAGTGGTATTAAAAGGATAGTATACCTTTGCTATACCACAGAAGACAATTGAATCATTAAAGGCCAATTCATGAATTCTAAATTCTTTCTATTGTAATCCAGCTGGCGTTTTGTGACATGAGCCGTGTCTTGATGTTAACAATAACTAACCATCCATGACTGAGCAGCACGGGTGTTCAAAATTCATAGTAGAAGGATATTTTGCCAACTACTGGTGCATGTCAGAGAAGTTTGCCTCGGAGGCTTTCTGGCATAAATGGTTTGGTTAGTATGGACTGTAGCTCAACTTTGACTGTCAGGATGGATGAATGGATCAAACACCAGACTTTCACACAACAGACCGCGTGGTGTGTCTATGTGGTGTGTTGCTTGTGTGGATGGTCTCTGCTTTCAGTACTGTTTTGAGATCTGCTCCCCTGTTGCCTTGCCTTTTGTAAGTGCCTTTTTAGTTGTTTCGTTTCATTAAAACCTATGCGTTCCGGCTATCTGCGTTTGGGTCCCTCTTTCCCTCCTCCACACCCCGCCGTTCCTGACAAAACCATGATCTTTCCCTTAACCGAACAAAGTACTTTTGACAGTGTACTTTTTCACAGTGGTCTTCAGAAGATACACCCTAATGTTTTTGATTAGATTTTGTTTACAATTGTAGCCCTACGCTTTAAGGATAGCCATGTTGTTCTGTCCAGCATTTTTGCATTGCGTGATTAACACTGCAGCCTACAGCAGATGCTCCTGGGGCTTTAGAATTCTAGTTGTGTTCTTATCAATCAACTCGTGGGCACTACCGAACTATGTACAGGTAATGAATGTGCTTGAGAAAGACACAAGTGGAAAGGTTATTGATCTTTCTCCATCCCATTTCTTAAGAAGCCTCTTCTAGAGTAGTTTCTGCTTTTCCAACCTTGCTGCACTGGTCTTCATTTGGAGTGTGGAGTGTTTGATGCTGGGGTGTTGTATACCGAGATGGACCCTCAAAGGAGTTTTAAATGTCAAACTAAAAAGAAATGTATACAGCTGAGTATAAGTTCTGTGAGCATTCAGACAGACCCCTACAGATACACAAACTGCACAAACCTTCTCATATACTAGAAAGCAAGACAAAATCATGTTTCTCAATTTGCTTGTGTATTATTTCTGTACAGTTTATTGTTATGTACACGCTGGGAGGAATGAAGTATGTTTTTGCTTAATTTGCTTGCACTGAGCTCTCTTGGCCACTCTTAAGTATGTATTAAGTCATCAGAAATGTGTGCAATTGCATAGCACAATGTAATTGCAGCAATGTATAATGCTGACCCTGAAGTGGGATACTTATTGCTATTGGACATGTAGAAGAGAGCTTAAAACACCTTGAAACCCATTAAACACACAGGCAGACATCTGCTACACACTCTTTAAGTTTTATGTGATAATATAACATCTTACCTTAATGAAATGACCACTTTCCTAGTGGTTTAAAACGGCTTAGGACACAAAATTAATTATGCTGACTTCTTAAAGTGTTTATATAATTGGTCAAAATGTAGCGTCAGCATTTCATTGTGAACCCAGTCTTTTGCAATCTGTAATAGGCACACAGTTACAGTGATATGGCTATTGTTTTATATATGTCAATTAGTACTTCTCTTTCAGTATTATATTTTAAATGTAGCAATGTGTTAACAGATTTGTGTCAAACATTACCAAAAAATAAATAAAACATTTAAGCTCAATTTACTGGCACAAATCAAATGTAGTGTCATAATGAAATGTGAATTATGCTTTAACACTGACGTTTAAAAGACATTTCAGTGAGATGATTTAATTGGTCATGATTTAAATCAGCTCATTATATTGTGAACTTTTTTCAGTCTTGTCTCAATTGGTACACTATGAGGTTTTTCCACGTCGTCTTGTTGTAATCACATCAATAACAAGGAAGCGGATACAAGGGGAAGGTTACATTTGTTAGTTGAAGTTATAGCGCTTTGCGAAACTACAGTTCCCAAGGTCATGAATGAACTTTGATGCTTCAAATAGTTGCTGTCTTGATGATATTACTGGAAGCACTTTAGTACTGAGTTTTAAATTTCAACCCAGTATCATCAGCCGTATCAAAGGCAGTATTAAGATCCAGTTTGACAATACCTGCAATTGTGAATCAGCTCATAGAAAAATATCATCCAGAACCTCAACGACAGCACTCTCAGCATTGTACTGAAGCCAAGGTTCACATTAGAAACTTTTAAGAAATTGGTTCTGAGATAACTGATACGTTTTGGGATGAGGGGATGGAGAGGATCAAAGCCTGTTCCATTTATGCTGGACTTTCACTCTCGCATTCATTTTTGAAAGGCCAGACTCAATAGAATCTTCCCATCAGTTTCAGCTATTTGTGACAAATGTAAATCAGGTGAGGAGACCCTGAGTGATCTTTTCTGGGTTTGCCCTAAAGTAAAAACATTTTGGGAGGAAATATTAAATGTATTTAATACAAGTAACGGGAAGCAAATGGATCTAGACCGTGCTTGTTGTTTTGGGCCACATGAGACCCAACAGGCTTTAATGCCTTACATGGTTATAGCTAAAAGGGTTATTCTGAGAGAATGGAAGTCTACCTCCCCTCCTTATTTTAAGAAGTGGCTCAATGATATGGCTTTGTGTCTTTATATGGAGGACATTAGCTAGCCTGCATCTGACTCAAACTGTAAATTTGTTAAGATTTGAGGTCCCTTTATTGATTATTTCTCAAAGCAAAGCGACTCCACTGCAACTAATTAGTGTATGTTGATTTATGTGGCCCTCTTGAGTGTGGCTTAATGGAGAGTTTATTTGAACAACCTTTCAAATCATACTGAATGGATGTCCGGGCTGCGACAACGTGCAGACCATTCCAGCCTGTAAGGACAATTCTGTCATGACGGCTGAAGACACTGGAGATACTGCATATCAATTGGGATTTATTGCTTTTTAAATATATCTGTTCTTAAAGTACAAAATGATGTATAATTAACAAAAGGCCCTGCACACACACATACACACAGGTGATTTTAACTATTTTAGCTGACTAGACTTATGTGGGCATGTGAAGACGGCACTTGATTGACATCGCCCTCACTCAACCTGTTCGAGCAGTACAAATGACAACTTGCATACTTCCCAGCACAGCTCCGCCCAGATCCAACCTGAGCAGGGGTCTAATCAGCCACAGTAACAGGCCTTCCTGGTGGCCTTGTAGTTAAGACACGTACCATGTAACCCCAAAGTCCCTCTTTTGAATCTGGACAGGGACTTTATTTGCGTGACCTATCTGACTCTCCTCTAGTGATGTGTCGTTCATGAGCATGCTGTTCATTCCATTACTCTTTTGATGTGAACTATTAGGAACAAGTCATCTCTGAGAGTGATTCGTTCATTTTGGCCGCAACGTTAATGATGTACGAGTTTCATTTTTCTCACGTGGCAGCTACAAAGGCTCAGTATTGAACAGAAATTAATAGTTCAATGGGTCTTCAAGTAGTTCATTTTACTGAAATGGATTTAAAGAACTAAGTCACTAAAACTAACCGGTTATCACATCACTACTCTCCTCAAAACAATCGAATAAAGTCAAAAAGATGGTATAAATAAAAATTGCCACTTGAGGTGCTTGCTGATGGCAAATTTACAATTATAATACTTCCTGGGTATAAGAAATCCGTTGTATGTCTCTGTTACATTATCAGCCTATAGAAGCTGTCAGCTGCCATTTTAAAGTCAGATGCGGAAGGACTCAATTAATGCATTTGTCTATTTCACTGTGGTGTGTGCATCTGTAACTGGAGTATGTGGGGTTTTTTTGATCGTTTTGTTTTTTCAACCCATCATTTACAGACAGGTCAAAGTAGAGTAAGAGATGGTGACAGTGACAGCGTTTTCCAAAATGAAGCAGATCAATTGGACTCACCACGCTGTGCACCTGCCAGGAGGCTGCCACATAGGTGCCACCGATGCCATCTCTCCCATGAAACAGACACCGTGATGGCATCACACTGGAGGAGAAGAAAACTCTCCCCGAATATATATTTCTCTCTCCCTCTCTCCCTCTCTGTCTTGTACACTAACGAAGGTTACAGCCTCTACACAATGTTACCCGTGTGTATGAAGCACATACACTCCCCTCCATGTAGCCAGGAGCCTGTAGGGAGAAGGCTGCTCATTTACTGGCTGGATTGTCATCCGAGTAGTGCTGTAGAAGGATCAATTGTCCTAATCAGTGAATTAATAAGGCTCTCACAGTCCGGTTATCAGGCTGGGATATCAGAACGGAAAAAACAGAGTGTGATGCTTTGGTGCCACACATCCTTATTCCTGCACATGCTTTAATTAGCTCGGGATCTCTATTAATAAGCCGGAGGTAGCATCATAAGAACTGATTGTGTTTACTCATATTCAGGGGAAAATTACACATTACAGCTGGCCTGGTAAACATCATTTATCAGTATTTCTGCACCGCTCTTAATTTCTGAAATTTGCGTGCTGTCTGTACTAGTGTTCGTGTCAGAGTGTGGTAATTTGGGTGGATGTTTCCATGGATCTCTATGAAGTCCTCATACTCAAGCATGCCCAGGAATTCTAATAAGTCATATAAGTTTGTTTAAAACATATGTAAGTAATCAGCACAGGAACAGAACAATTATTAACTGCAGCAAACTTGTAGAAGGTGTGATTTCCCTTAATTTACCAGCAGTAAATAAACATAAATAAACTCATTCAAATTCTCTTTGACCCTGACATGATTTATCTACAAACATAGACACAATGGCTGTGCTACATCTGTTGCAGCCGCTTTATCAGGCAATGATGAGGTCACTGCTTGATTCGATTCACTATGTGCTCAGATTACATTTGTAGACATGTGGAATTTCCCGCGACGCTTGAATGCCCAAATCCATTTGGAGCATCTGAAGAGGAAACATTTCCCCCATTAAACATTTAAATCAGGTGGACATATGAAACAGCTGTTTCACCATGTCTCTGTGTGTAGATTTGTAAGCTTGTCTTTCAAATGACTCTAATTAAAATTAATAAATTCTGTATCAGCAGTATTGTGGCTCATGATAATGTGTGTTGTTGTGTGTGCTGCAGGAGTAAACCCGACCTCGTATTTTTGTGCATTTATTTATTTTTAATGAAGGATTACCTCTCTGGGTCAACTTGGGGCATTTAATGTAGATGAGGCGTACATGAATAGAAACACAGGGCATCTATACAGCTCTTGCTGCTAACCATTGATTTATACAGCTGATGTTTTTGCTCCTTTGTTGCACCGTTGAATTTGCATTTGTTACGAATACAACAATAATATGATAAACGACTCCACGAGTCAGCCAAAGAAAAGGAGGACAGTGATAATGTTAGCCTGATAATAGGGGCCTACTACTCAACATCTCATCTCTGCATATGGGCTAAAATGTGAGATTGAAGTCAGAGGAAGATGCCGTTACTTAGTATGACAACGCTTCATTTATCAAATCGGTTTCAATATTTCCATGAAGCGGCTGTTTTGGCCCACAATTTCCCAGCTCTGTGAGAGGGTCAAGGCCTCCAAACCTAACAACCTCTCACCTTTATTCAAGTTGAGTTGCCATAAAGAGGGCTGTCTTTGTCTTCACCCATGGTGAATTTCAACTCTTCCCTTCTGGTTAAATAGATGATACATGTAACCTTTCCAAATGTGTCATCAGTAGCTTTAAATGTTGATGGTGAGCCCACATGATTGTACTCAGTGTTGTCAATTCGATTTTTGTTTGCCAAGTGTTCATATGTCTTCTCCAAGTGTTTTAATGACTGCAGGTTATAAAGAAAATTGTCCTTTTGGAACAAAAACTGTTTACTCTCAGCCTTGCTTTTTTTTGCCTTTGAACATACTATCTCTGTCTTTGCAATCATAGCAGCTAACTACATGCACTTGCTGTGAATTCAACCTAATCTGCGCCTGACTGCGGTAGAAAGGGACCGATAATTGCAGAGAGGCCGACTCCTTGGGTTTCTGACAAGCCTAAAATGATTAGTTGCAGAATCTTGTTCACGTTTTTCCCCCTTGGTGTACGGAGCGGTTGAATAGGTATGCTGTATGTGGAAGGTTGCAAATATGTGCTGAGAATCTAGCCTGAACATTAAGAAAAGTCAACACAAATTCATGGTGCAGAGGTATATTGAACGAAATGAGTAGCACAACTGTGGTTGTTTCACATTTTCTAACTTTTCTCCTGATTTTGCCAATGTCTTATACACACTTGTTGACTAACAGAATAGTACATGGCTATATTCTTGTTATTGACCTATTCTCCGAAGATCTTTGTGGGCAGTGTATCCAGTCCCTGGATTGGGATACAGCTAGGTAGTTGCCACTTGCTTCTTTTTACTCTCCAGTGAGACACTTCACCCAGAGTAAATAACTCTCAAAAGGGTTTACACTACCTCCTGACTTTACACTACTACTGTCACTGTCACATAGTCATTTGTCCTCTTGGTTGGTTGCCAAACATCAAGAAGACGAGTTTTATCTAATATTAGCCTGTCAGGGACGGACGATAAAGAGAGTAGAGCGAGAGCAGGAAGGAAGGATACACCAAAGCAAAATTAGGTGTGCTGCAGAGTGCTGAGAAACTCCAGTATTTTGGCTTAGGTTCAGTCTGCGTTTATATGTCGAAATGATCTAAAAGCAACGCCGAGCTGTGAGCCGTCGGTGCACGGCTGCAGGGTAACGTACCACAGGACATCAGGCCTGATTCCTCCAACCCAGTCAAGGGAATCGACACCACAAAAGACTTTCTCCAGGTAATACCACACAGCATGCAGGAGCCGCAGCTAGCGGCAGTCCTCAGTGCAGCGACAAGGACTCGACCCCTCACTGGCTTCCCACCAGAACCGAATACCTGAAATGGAGATTGTGGCATTTACAGGGAATTCTGTGCACGCCTGTGCACACAAACCGACAACTCTGTGCTGAAACTATAACACCGTCTCCTCATTAATACGATTTTGCAGCTGCTATAGCAAAACACTAAAGCCTGACCGTGAAATGCTGCCATTACTGTACAGTTATATATTTGAGTCAAATAGCGGGTTTTTCCAATAACGTTGTGATTGGATAGTCCTAACATTATAATTATTGCTCCAATAACAATGCTCCTGTGCCTCGAACCACCAAAACAACACTTATTGAAAGCGAAATTCTAAAAGAGAAGAAATGGTATTGGTGTTGGTGAAATGTTTTTCCACCTCAAAGATGGTGTACATTTGAAAGATGTTATATCATTAAATCATTTTCACATAATGTCACAAACGTGAAAGAATTACATGAAAAATGGGACTAAACACAATTCTCTGTTTATCAGCATTTCTGTGTTCAAAATCTAACTTCGGATTTATTCTATGCAAGGACGTGAGTCACGACTCTGTGGGTTAACGTGATTGTCTGGCTGATATTAATGGTTCATTTTAAAACAATCGTACGGCAGATGTGAGAGCAAAAAAGTGACAAACAATGTGAATGAGATTAGTTGCCTTCTAGATTAAAGTATTCCGTGTTTCTCTTCTCTATGTACACATATATTTCTGTTTATATGCGTGCGTTTGTGTGTGTATGTGTGTGTGTGTGCGCGCGCGCGCGTGTGTGTGCACATCTTCTAGTTTCTGTATGCAAAATGCATTCTGCACCGTGCTCTTTGACATTTCTGATCACGCTGTATAAAGACGACCTGATGAATACACATGGACACAGATGGGGAGAGCACAGGTGGGGGAACTGCTTCACCCAGCAGTCAGTCTGCTTCAGCCATTGTGACGAGACTAATAAATAAAATAAAAACAGAACAGAGAGTACCAAAAGATCACATAAGTGACTGACCAGATGCATCTCACTTTATGCTTTCTTCATCTTCTATGAAGCTGAAGAACACACTGACCAGACGATGACCATAATATAGCAGAGAGGGAACACAGAGGACCATTGTTAAGTCAGGGGAAGGACACAGAAATCCTTGTAAAGTATCACAGTCCATGTAACACCAGCTGCATACAACCCTGAAATACCAACATTGCTCTCTTTCTCCTCTGTGTGTCTTACTGCCTCTTTCTCTCAGCTCCGTGTATGAGTAGTGAAGCCTGTAGTGGGTGCCAGCCTCTCGCCCACGCTCATTTCTCATTGTGGAAGAAAAATAGTGGAGGAAAAAAAAAAAAACAAGAAAAAAAAAAATCACAGTGTAACATAATGGTCCATTAAGGTCTCCCTTTGCATTCGGTTTAGTGGCAGTATTGGCTGCAAAGCCTCATCTCAAAGTCCATTCATTAGGCTCTGAAATGACATTGCTTGCCATTAACAACTATGTAATGATGAAATTAATAAAACAATGGTGTTTTATCACCATTGCGGGAAAAAAAAAAAAAGAGGGTCGTTAGCTCCCTGGCACTGGGGGAGATTTTAACTTTATTATGCACACTGATATGACAACGCTGACAATACAGGATTACAGAGCTAATACGTTATCCATGTGAACCAAGGCCAGTGAGAAGGAAATGACATCCCTGTGAGTGTAAACCAGTTGTCATAGCAGCATGTGGTGCCTATGTGGCATTTTTTTTCAATCAATCGCCACACGTGAATAGTTTTCCGCGAGCTAATTGCTGCCTATTAATAGTGTTATTCAAACTGTGTTGGTGCCTGCAGAAAGGAGGGTGTTTAAACCAAGCAAGTCCTGAAGTGGGTCAGTCTCTGTTCTTGTGCACAAGCCCTGAAAACAACCATACGCCAGGCCCTGAGATAATTGCAACGCAATAAAGTTATACATAGGATGACAGAAATGATGATGAATGGGTGGCTGTGGTAATAGAAAAGACCTCTCCGATGGATATAGAAATGATTGACAGTGAGAAATAAATGCCGGGACAATCAATGGCTATTGATTGATTTCACACTGGCAGAGTTCAGTGAGAGAGAGAGAGAGAAAGAGAGAGAGAGGAAGTGAACGTGTGAGGGGAAAAAAAGGGGAAAGGAAGATGATCAGAATTGTGCAGTAATGCCATACTTAGAAGTTATAAATGGGGTTATGAATCATACCCTGTGATTCATTATTATTCTAGTACATAAATATGGATGGAAGAGGACATTTGAAACAGAAAGTAGTACCTTTGTTGAGAATGTGGTCAGGCACCGACTGCGAGTGCAGGCATGTGTTGGACCACTGCCATACACACCGAAAATCAGGCCTGGATGGATGGTAATCTTTAGTATAAGAGAGATTATCAGCTTGTTTACACACATGCTGTTCAAATGAGGAGATGGCACCAGACCTTTTTTTCTACTGAAATTAGTTTTTTGTTTGTTTGCTCTTTTTGTTTTTCAGTCTTTGTTGTGGATTTAGGATATTAGTCAGATGAGCAGTATAGCACACTGCCTGCTGAGGTTGTGTTCCTCATTGTGTTCGTCAGATCCCTTACAGCATGGTCTGCTTGAAAACACACTGTAGAGCAGGGAAACGATTATGAAGGCATACACTGCATTACACACAGTGAATCCAGTTGGAGTCGTATTGGCCCATCAAAGAGATAAGTGTATGCATGTCACCGAGAGGTCAGACATTTGTAGTATCCATGTCACAGCATGAATGCCACAATTGAATTGTCACATTATAGAGATCCCCTACAGTGTAACCTGCTCAATCCACGTTTCCTGTTGAAAATACATTACGAAGCGCTCCTTGTTGAGTGTTTCTATTTTTGTTGGATCGCCAGTCAATACCTCTGTGTTTAAATTGTAATCATGGTATTCTGTGTGTAGTGCAGCCGCTGTAAGGTTGCAATTAACTTACTTAAAACTGGCAATACAGTACGTGCAACCTCCTCTAAATTGCACAATTAACTAGATAATGGCATGCTGCGACTGAATAGTTCAGGGCCAAACAGCCTGAGCAAAAGAAACGATAAGAAGCATATCCTTATCTTAAAGACTTTCCCTGACTGGATAAACACAAAGCACCCACAAGCAGAGTTCAATAATTAGATCAATTAAGCCAGTGGGTAATCAGATGCAGAAAGAGCCAACTCACAAAAGCTCCCTTTCAGGGTGTGAAATGAAGGGGCCAAGTGAACCTGCAGCTCACATTGTGTTGACTGAAGGGCAGGACTTAATATGGACTCATTTGTGGGTAGCACACGCACACACACACACACACACACACACAACCTGGAAGGTGCTTAGTAGGATACAAGTACAATCTTGTTTGTCTGGTCAGAAAACCCAAACTAAAAGTGCCAACAAGGCATTAGACATCTCTGCAATGATGATCACACTCTGAGAAAGTCAATCAATCCTTTCATTTACACCCATTTCCTGCTCTTCCTGCAAAGCCAACCTCCGTAATAACACAGCCCTCATCCTCCTCCCTTGTCTCTGTCTCTATCCATATGGGCTGCAATGTCTGCATCTCTCTATTTCCTGTCTCCTTCTCTGGCCACATTATGTGGACATGCGGTCTGATTTTTAGGGGAAGACACATCCCCACACAGGCATAAGTGCACACAGGCCTCATTAAGGCAATTAAGAAAAAAACTGCCTGTCTTTAAGCACCTTGAGGCTGACATCAATCTGTCTCCTAAGAAGAGGGCTAAAGGAAAGATAATTACTGCTCAAAATGCTAACCTCACTAAGCCTATATCACCTCCCTTTTCTCCTCACACTAAAACACTTTTCTTTCAGCGACAGGACGCCCAATACCACAAGGTGCTACAGCTGGATGTTATTCCTTGGCAACTTCCACTTACAGGCATTCTGTTGCCTTTTGATCTCTCTCAAGATGGAAAGAATAAGCTGAGCAGGATCTCTCAGTGGTGCTGAACTATTTCCAGCCGAACAGCTGCCCTCAGGCCACGGCAACCAGAATTATGCGCAGACAGTATGAGACAGTGCTATCCACGCTGCACCAACATTGCACACCGAGAGCAGGCACTGGTTAAACCCCTCACCGTTAGTGATCAGCTACGTTTCTCATTGGTTAAATAAGTCTGCTGCAGCTGATTTTATTTATGTGTAATCTGGAATCTCTGTCTCTATCCATTTTGTCTGTATTTCACTTTAGGCTAACAATAAGTGCTTCCCCCTGATGTGTATGAAACTAAAAATAGGCACAAAACTGATGTAGAGCTCACATGACAATTCAGTTGTAAGTTTATTCCAAGTGCATCTACTGGAAGACACTTTGAAAACCACATGAAAGTCATGTGTCCGTGTTCCAGCTGTGGCATGAACCAAGGTTATACTGTCCTCAGAGCGCAGGTCTGAGCCAGCCACGTGTGTGAAGGCGGAAGAAGCTAGAAGGCCATATCACATTCATCATCTTCAAATCATAAGCTCTTACTGTGCGACACACTGAGGGAAACCTGCATGTGCACTTCATTTCTCCCACCGGCAGCATTAAAACGCACAGAATAACCTCACTTGGACTAGTGCACAGGAGTCTGAAATGGTGTCCATTTATGGGTGTGCGTGCCTGCGCATGTTTAGGCTATGTGGGTCTGTAACTGTGCAGCTAAGTGTGTGAGACAGGAAAGACAACTCCGCAGCGGACTGCTGCCAGGAATTTTTAAATACAGTTTTTAATTACAAGACCATTAGAAAGTCTGCATGATCCATCCTGTCAGCCATCCTTCCGCCCTCTTTCATTTTACCACAGGCATATTATTGCATTGTATGCTTCATTTCATAATTAGACCTTTTGCATAATAACCCTATCCCTATCTCTATCATTTTATATGAAAAAGTCCTCAAAATAAACAGTCATCAATGTGTCTTGCTTTCATGCCTTTAATAACAATTAGACCACTCAAAACCACATTAACAGCTGAAATTAGCAGTGAAATAAATCCCTCTTGAAAGCATACTAAATGAATACAGGCATAATTATGATCATGGAAAATTTCACAGCACATGAGTTGCTTATTTAAATATTAGTGTCACATATCACATGACAGCTCTCCCGGCTAAACAAGAACATGCCAGCAGCATCTCCTCAGATAACAACAGAATTTTCAAAGAATATTTACATTCTCCTTGCTATTTCAAGTGCAAGGAGCCAAGCGGCGCATGCTTAAATGCTGGACTGTGCTCATTGGTTTCCTATGAATGCTTGAGTTAGAGAGTGTTGAGAGTGTTAGAAAAAGTTGTGCTAGTTGAAAACCGCTATTAGAGAGAAAAGGGGTGAAATGTGTGAAGAATGAAAAGGGACGTGCTGCATCAAAAGAAACATAATCTACATTTAATAATAATATAAAAAAGTCATTGTTTTGGATTTATGACCCACAACATTACTGTTTTGGTTCACTCTAACAACTCTAGAAACCCACTCTGGACTACCTGCCCAGCCAGCACCAAAGAGCTCACAGACAAATGTAGCGACTAGCAGGTGAAGCATTTACCAGCTAAAGAGCCAGGTATTGTCCTCAGGACACCAAAATAGACCTTAAAGAACTGTACGCCAACAAGTTCACCATTTAATCTTAAAAAGTGACAATATGTCAGCATTGTTTGCAGCTTGTCTCTGCTGCCCCCAAGTGGCCAAACGTTATGTTACTGCAGATTTAAACATCCTTCATCGTGGCCGTCAAGCAGATATTCTATACCAAATCCGTGCCGCTTGCAGGGCACACCATCCACATGACCTGCCAAGAACTGTGGATTAAAGGGGCTGCCAACTGTCTTTTAGGACATATCAGTTGCAGGATGTGGAATGTGGAAGAAGAGAGAAAGAGAAAGAGAGGGAGAGAGAGAGAGAGCGAGAGAGAGAACAGATCAATGGAATTTCTGCAAATGACCTCAAAAGGAAGGCGAGTGGACAGTCAGATGGGAGGGAATATAGGAGTGCAGGAGAGATTGTCTAGAATAGAAGGTATCTTAATCATTAAGAAAAAGGAAACAGAGGTTAAGTATTGCAATCATAACCAAAAAGAGAGCTCTGCTGTAATTAAATATATGCATAATTTGTGGCATTTAAAGTAATCCGCTTTCATCTAAGCTATTACTGCATATAATATGTTGTTTGTTTAGCACATTCAAGTAGTGACACTGAAGTGAAATCCCCACTTTCTGTGTACATACTCTGCAGTGTGCCTCATCTCTCTCTGCGTCAGGTGATGATTTCCCATTACATCCCAGACGACGAACAACCACCAGAGAGCAGGTGTAAACGTTATTGCCATTACTGTAGATAGTTACAGTGATAGCAAGAGAATTTCTCCAGTCACAGTAAAGTACACATTTTGGCATCGCTGCATGTTGATCTAGCGATGCCATTCCTGTAGAAAATCTTACGTGTAATCTGTGATAGAATTCTCCCTGTGTGACTGCTGAGACAGTCTAATAAGAAGCCCCTGCTCTTTGATTCCGCCGCGATCTAAATAAATGTTTAGCATTGATCTTGCAGGTAACGTTTACTGTGCAACCGTTGGTAGGATTGTGCTGTCAAGACCCATTGTAGCTGGATACAAACCATCATGACATAATATCATCTACCTTAAGCCAGATATGAAAGACACTCGGCGATGTCACAGCATCCTGTCCACACCCTGGAGTGCACTTCTACGTCACTGCAGCAATGCGAGACTTTAAACCATTGGAGGTCAGGAAAAGGAGACTTTCAGCTAGTCTCATGTTGGTCTTCGTCACGGTTAAATAATACACATATACAAAGTGCTTGGACTTGTGGAGCCATTTCTCAAATGCAACTTCTGCATTTTAGCCACTAGCTTGTTTTCATCCCAGGGTTACAGCTGACACACAGCGAAACAATGGCTGCCCCGAGGCCAGTATGCTATGACTGTCGTCTTGAATTAAAATTCTCCCCTCTGCCCATCACACCCTCCTTTAGGGCATTTGTTGTCAGGGCAGACTTTTATAGTATTTATTTTCACTTGCCTCTTCACTCAGCTTTTCAGAATGCAGAGTAACATAATATACTCTATACACAGTGCACACAGGCATGTAAATTCATTGATACACAGACGCTCAATCACAGGCAAAGGTACACATACATCAGTAAGTACAGTATGTGTACATACTGTACACTCCCGGTGACAAGTATTCACAACAGTTTAAAATCAGATTCAGATGATTGCATTTATGCATGCTGCCCACACTGGATCCAACAAAATATTGACTGATCCCTTCAGCTCTGTTTGCGACTCTCTGGCTATGTTTGTTTTCATCTCTATCAGGGCCCATTAAGAAAAAAATGCTGGAGCTTCTCTGTGGTTTCTTCCTGTTAGAGGGCAGGGGAATATTGAAAGCAGCTCACCACTCTGCCTGCTTTGAAATCCAGGAGGCAGGATGATTGGATAAGTATTCACTGCACATCGCCGTCCCTGAATGGCCTCTCGTCTACCTTCGCTCTCAGCACTCGGTGCTTATTCACTGATATCCATGCGCGTTCACCACGTCTCTGATGGATGCAATGGAGTCAGTGAAGAGATGGAGGAAGACTGAGAGGTTGGTGGCTCATGTGGCTGAGGGGACATGTGTTGAACTTGTACCTAAATGAAATGTTAAATACTGTCATATGTTGCGTCCCACTGTCACACAGTGGCGTGATGGCAGAGGAAAAAATTCCTGGGACAAAGTCCAGGTCTGCTTTTCTTCAATCACCTCTGTTCTTGCCTCACACCCACTGCAACCACCTTTCACATTGTCCAAACGGGCACCAATTAAACCGCTGAACAATGCGCGGGGGAATTAAATTCTGTGTTCAGCAATAACCATAATTGTTAGCGATCCCACTTTTGACAGCTGTGACAGTCAATTTTCCGTTAAAGTCATAGGTGTCTTTCTTTCTCCTGTTCTTTTTGTGTTTTTAATTTTTCTCAACTTTCTTAAGTTGTTTTATTCTTAGTGTCCCTGAGAATTAACTAGTTTTCCCTTGTGTCCCACACACTTTCTATGGCCAAGGTAAGTTTTCTTAAGTCTTTCCCAGGACTTTTTGTGTTTCTAGGTCTCCTTCAACCTATGGCGTTTATTTCTCAAAGCCTCATATTAAAGTTCCGAGAACATTTAATATTTCTCGTCACTCGTTCGTCCTCTCCAGCGGATCATGGCCTCTCAAATTGCCAAACTACTCTCATAAAATAATAATAATAGGATTTTTCTCAGGGGTCCCAGATTCCCCCGTGCACGGTGTCAGGTCCAAACCTGGAGAAGAGATAGGGTCTTGAGATCCGGCTCGAAGGACCAGAATATGCTAGAAAAATATTCTACTTGAGACCAGGTTGAAAATCATTACTCTGGTTACTTTATTCTTGCGCAAGAAGGAGCAGAGTTATATCACATACAGATATGTTCAACAACTCACACAACACTAAGTTATGCTGCTCAGAGGACGGTCTCAGTCTCTGACTGTCTCAGTCTCTGACTTTTATACCCTGCAAAAAAACAAGCTGCATAGCAGAGCACCTTGGCCT
>JAVQJF010007426.1:0-41238 GCA_036023855.1 Gadopsis marmoratus
GACGGACCAGAGACAGACAGACAGGGACGGACAGAGGGACAGACAGACAGGAGGACAGACAGGGACGGACCAGAGACAGACAGACAGGAGGACAGACAGGGACGGACAGAGGGACAGACAGACAGGAGGACAGACAGGGACGGACCAGAGACAGACAGACAGGGATGGACAGAGGGACAGACAGACAGGAGGACAGACAGGGACGGACCAGAGACAGACAGACAGACAGGAGGACAGTCAGGGACGGACAGAGGGACAGACAGACAGGAGGACAGACAGGGACGGACCAGAGACAGACAGACAGGAGGACAGACAGGGACGGACAGACAGAGACAGACAGACAGGGACAGAAACGGGGACATCATGATGCTGCTTTGGCTCTTTTGTTACAAAGACTTGTTGGTGGATCAGAAGCTCTGAAGGTCTTAGATTCTGGATCGGTGACGTCGCTCGACGCTCCACCTGCAGGTTTCACAGTTTTCTGCTGAACTTTTGTGTCTTTGTTCATCTGCAGTCGTTTAATGAGAAACTGTTTGTCTGCAGCGTCTCTGGCTTCAGGTTTAAACGGCAGCAGAAGGGATGAAACAGACACTTTCTGAGCGTCTCTGACAGAAATCTGATCACTCATCAGTTCTCCTCCGTGTCACAGCGAAGTGAATCTGTCGCTCACACAGAAGAAGACGCCATGTTGAAAATAAAGTTACTAGAATCAGGGAACTTTGTTACCCCCCTGCTGTGATGTAACGTTTCACAGACAGGATGTAGTTTGTGCTGTTGCCAGGTAACGTGTGGTCAGTGATAGAAATGTTGTGACCACAGCGTCCCCCCCGCCGGGTGACAGTACCATTGTTCCCATAAACGCTGGTGGAGTTTGAGGAACAGCCCTTCAAACTTAGACAATATGTCTGTTTTAGGAAGAGAAGTCGTCGCATTTCGGGTCGTTCAGGTGTTTTTGTTCCAGAACAGTTGCAGACAGCTGCAGGGATGCGACTCTGGTGTCGTCAGCTGTTGCACCACCTGTGAAGGCGAGACGCCCAGAAAACTGCTCCCGGTCCCAGAAGGTCTGAACAAGACGCCTCTGAAAGGGGCTGCGAGGTGACGTCAAGTAACGTCCTGTTGACAGGAAGGTGGGGGGGCGGTCCCTGACATACACCTGACAGGTGAAAATGAAATAGAAGTGGACTCTGAGAGTCGGGTGGTGCAGAGAGGAATGTGCTTTAAAGTGACGGGGGGGGTTAATCTCCACCTGCAGGTTCCCCTTAATGTACTGGGGGGGGCACCGCGAACAACTGGGAGGCGAGATGGCGAAAGGAAAGACGTCGTGTGTCTGTAGGAAGGAGGCTGCTGCATGTTTAGGCTACGAACCCTGCGGTTGCAAAGATGGTTAAAAATCTAATCTAATATATATAATAATATAAACACGTCCTGCCTGTCAGACAACAATAGTGTGGAAACGCTGCGTCAGATATCAGCTGCTACGAGACGAAACTGTTACAACCAGGAGACGCAGTTTGTTGCCCCAAAGACAGGAAGTGGATCTGATGTTTAAGGATGTTTCCAAAAAGTGTGGTTTGTCAGGAGGAGGGTCGGATCATCGGGGTCTTCTGTTAAAGAAGACGTTGTTAACCGTCCTAAACCCAAATATATTCACTGTGTGGACAGTTGGTCTGCGAGCAGCACATTTCCACACGGGGGCGACGTTAAACTTTAATTTGCTCCATTGATCAGGCGCGACTTTTGACGGAGCCTCCGCCAAAGAGCCTAAAACAGAAGACGCTTATTAGCTACAAACACGACAAGTTATCCTGCCCCCTAGTGGCCAATAATCAATGAGCACAGCTTTAAAGTCACCTCTGCTGTACAGGCAGCAGACATGTTTGAAGGGGTGGAGGAGGTTCACGTAAACGCACTCACAATGTGATTCACCAGATTTACAGCCGTATGACGGGAACTTTGCTGCAGGTTTGAAACCAGAGGGCTCCATCAACTCCGGAAGATTCCTAAAATTTAGACCCTGCTTACCCCCCCCCCCCTCACGTTTGGTCAGGATAGAAGACAGCAGTTGAGATCGAGGCTGTTTATCAGACTAATTACATTCCAGAGGTGGAGGCTTCACCGCCCACACCGACGCAGCCTAATAAATATGGATGAAAACTCGGATCCTGATCTAAATCAAACAGAGCGCGTCATTGATTCGTCCCAGTCTTTGTAAGAATCAAACCGATCGGCGCAAAAACATGTTGTCGGGAAATCAACCTCTGCTGGAAAGAAGCAGAGAAGGTGGATGTTGGAGCGTCTGTGGTGAGAAACCCTCAGTGGGACTGTGATCCAGGACTTCTGGCCCACAAAATGTCTGACTGAGGCGCAGGGTCCAGCCCCGCAGGCAGCATGAATCGCTCTCTTTATCCGGCCGCGTCCGCTGACCTCGCTCCACTTGTCATTCACTCCCATTTCCATACGGGGCGACGGAGGCGGGAGGAGGGCAGGCGAGGAGGAAGACGCATGACTTGACAAAGAGGCGAGTTTTCTGTTAATGTCAGGAGCTGCATGAATTCTGCCGCGCTGGACGCGACAAAGCCGGACGAGCTGGTGTCTCGAAATGTTTCTGACGTTAGAAGGGAAGAAGGAAAGAAGGGAAGAAGGGAAGAATGCAAGTGTAGCTAAAAGTTGAGCGAGTCTCACGCTGTTTGTTTGCCTTCCTCCACCATGTGCTGCTTTAATCTGAGTTCAGCAGGCGTTCAGTAATTCATCAGCTCTAATAATAATTCATCTGCCCGTCTGAGCTTTAAGACCAACGTCACAAACGCTGAGACGACTCTGACTTTGGGGAAACGATTCAAGCTGAATCTGAGGCCTTTTTCTTGACCTGATGTTTAAAGCACCAAATCACAGCTCGTGCGTTCGCCGACCTTTGGTTGCAGTTTGTAATGATAAAAGTCAAGTTCACTGAAAGTATCCATTTTTAAAGCTGAACTCTTCCTCTTTTCTTCTCAGACAAATAGATTGAACACGTTAGCGAACTGCTCTTTAAGCTGCAGGACGAGCTGAGTTTAGGTTCACGCTCTGCTGCTCCTGACGTCACACAGCTGTCAGCTTTTACAGCCCGTCGACGGCACCGACTGTTAACCATGTTCACGTCAACGCAGCCAACCACAATACGGGATCCAGCGTCTGGATTGGCTTCACTGTGGGTCTGAAGGCTGGTGGTTTGGGTGGAGATCTGTGTGTGTTCATGTCGTCTGGATAACGTGACCTCTGACCCGTGGCCTTCTGACTTCCAGGCGCTTTATAATGTGGCCAGATGTTAAAATGTCAGGATGGTTATGCTTGTTTTCCCACAGCACCAGGGCTCAGGTGCTAAATGAAGGGAATGTGTAGATTTAGGAGACAATACAGCAAAGAAGACACACAGTCAGACCGAGTTTAACCTTCTCAGAACAGTCCTGAACTGGACCTTTGGTGAGTGAAGGGACAAAGATGTTCCTGAGCTCGAATGGAGAAAGCAGAACATTTGACTTCATCAGAATGTTTCTACAGATTTAACGCTGGTTAACAAGACGATTCCAGCTGGTTGGAGCGATGATGATGATGATGATGATGCTGCTCTCTGGTTCACTGTTGTTCAGTCTCTTCAGCTCATCAGGAGAATGTGAGCGACCAGGCGGCTCCGCGGCCCGTCCTTTGATCCCAGGTCTGCCGTTTCCATACGGGTTCCTCTCATTTCCGGGAGGGTGGAGGGCCGACGGAGGAGACGGAGACACGGGTGTCATGTTCTGTGTTGGTCTGAGTTTGAACAGATTTTTATCTCTTCTCTCCTAAACTCGGTGCAGCTTCACCGGGCCAGACGGACCAGACGGACCTTACCTGTAGTCTGGTCTGCACCTCCTGAAGGCCCTGCTTTGGCCCAACGCGCTCAGCTCCGGCTCATTTGCACTGCGGAGGTTTTCAGTGCGTTTGCAGCTTTCGGGCAGCGAGGAAATCAAATCCAGATCCATCTGCGATGTTTGCATTATAGTCACATGACCTGGGGCTTGTGAAGCACTTTGTCTCCGCTCGGGTCCTGCGGGGTGTCTTGGCGTCGACTACACTTGTGTAAAGAGCAAACACGCGGTCGGTGATCAGCAGGGGCTCCGTGTTGATGGTCTGTCCAGGGTCGGGTTCCATTTCACTCGTCTGTATTTGGTAAATAAACACCGGGTTGCTTCGTCATTGAGAAATGTGCTAAACGTGCTCTGCTGTCGGATGGATCATCAGCACTAACTCTCCACAGAAAGCATCTGATCTGTGTTCATTCGGTCGTCACAGAAAACTCACTGGACATTCATTAAGGTTGTTTCCACCCATCACCTGATGGAGCAATATGATTGGCCCTCTGGGGGCCGAAGGTGTAAACACACACACAGGATGCTGTTTACCTGCTGTTTTCTCTGGTCACTCGTTGATTCTGATGGGAATTAAAAAGAACCTGAAGCTACCTGATGCTACAGTGTTAGCATGTATTAATTATTAATGGAGATGCCACGTTAGCATGCCGGCGTTAGCATTAGCATTGTGCTTTTTTCAGTATGTGTTGCAGTTTCTTTGAATTCTGTGGTTTGGTTTTTGAGCCCGTCCCCCTTTGGACACGAGCTAAAGCTCTCAGCTGCTCCACCAACAGGAGCTCAAACTGTTCTGTCCTGACTGACCCCCCCCCCCCTTCCTGCAGGGAGTCCTGTACAGGTGGAGGAGGAGGAGGAAGGTGGAGGCTCCGTCACGTTGTCCCGGCCGTCCTGCTCTGGATGACTCTGCACAGGAACGGTAGGAACCCTAGTTCTTCATGAAGTTTAGTTCTTCATGTTTTTGTGTCTTCTGCTGTTTCCTGTCTGGGAGGCGACGGAGCGTTTTGTGTTACAGATTCTTTGGCAACATGAAACCTGTTAAAAAAGCTCTGTTTCTAAAAACAAAGTCAGAGATGCAGCGTTTTCACCTGACAGCGGTGATTTATGTCATTTCCATCATTTGGTTTGTGTCTTTTCTCCTCCCCATGTTTCCATCCTTCATGCACTTGTTTCCTCTTCGCTTCATCCCACTTGCCTTTTTTCATAACTCATATTTTCCACCTCTGTGCCCGAGCATGCAGCTTAACACAACCGCTTGTCATGTCGCAGAAAAAGTCACGACTCTTTCATGAAGCCTGCAGTCGAGTTTCATCTGGTTTCATCTGTGCTCTTATTTTGAAGCCAAAACTTTGATTCACTCCTTCCAAATATCATCCTGTGTTGAAACATGGCCGACGTCCACAGACGCTGCTGCTCAGCGTCTTTACAGAGGTTCTCTTTGCTGTATTTATCTCGTGAATAACACGAACACGGCTGGTTCGATGCTCCGCGTCGTGAGAACAACATGGACGCCAGAAGCCTCCTTGTCGCTCTCTCGACATTCTTCACTTCCTTCTAAGAAACGTTGACTTGCTTTCTGCTTAATCGTTTTCCTCAGACGAGTTCTAAAGCCACCAAGAAAACCTGTAGAAAATACGGATTCTTCTTCATGAGGCGAATCGTTCCTGCTCAGATGATGTCATGTCATGTTCTGCATGTTAAGTCTGATGATGATGATGATGATGATGATGAAGTGTGTAGTTCACATCGTTTCAAGGAGAATCTCTGATTTCTGATCCCGTAAACAGATTTAAGATTAAAGTCGTCGTATAAACTAATTTGCCCCCCTCGGTAGTCAAAGTGAACCAGAAGCAGCCGTGAGTGGATCAACAGGGTCCTTGAACGCCTCACCCACAGACTGAACCGTGTGTGTGATTATATGGACGACTGAAGTGATTCCATGTTGTCTTCTCATCGACTTCCTCTCAGATTTACAGGTGGAAGCTGTAACTCACAGATTTAACAACGTCACTAACTCATCCTGATTCCGGTGGTTAAATTCAGACCGCAGAGAACCTCACTGCAGGCCTGAATCACGTTCCTTGTGTTCCGTCCATCTTTGATCTCGTCTGGCTGTGACGGACGCTGCACGAATCCCTGAGGGCAGGAAGCAGCGTTTTCTTCATGCCTGTACGTGTAACAAACAGCTCACAGGGAGGACGGTTACCTGATGATGATCGTTTTATGGACGTTTATCTTCATATCTGACAGCTTTGCTCTTTCAAGCCAGTAAAGCAAATTCAATGAAGCGTTCAGAGATTGAAGGGAGAGACAGATTATGGAGGGGGAGGTGGATTTTTGGTGTTTTCCACAGACAGATTGAAGTTGATTGAGGAGGACAGAGCGAGAATATCTTGTGTGAGGCTCCTGTCAACAGCTAATGATTAAAATCACGTCTGCGGTGCCACATTTTCATGATGACGTGACGTTTAATTCATATTGCATTCGCCAGAAGAGAGCGAGAGGGCGAGAGGCCTGCTGTAGGAACAGAGGGAGAGAGGCTCTGCTCATACATATTTCAGAAGATTCGGTGGGCGTGTGCTGGTTTGAGCACCAGACCGCCGTCCTCCCCTCATTTCTCTTCTCATCGCTTTATCTTGTAACTCTACAGTTGTCTGTTTTACTCTCCTTCTATTCTTAGAATAACTAAAATAACAATGATAACTTTATTTATACAGCAGAGTTTACAGAGCGCTTTGACAGACGATGCAAGAGCAGGAAATGACACTGATATAAAGACGTCGCACGAAAGCACGTCTATAAAAATATTCTTCTACTTCATCTCCTTCTGTGGTTCTTTAACTCTCCATGGTTATATTTCCACTGCGTCACCACAGGGTGGCGCAGGTGTGCAGACTCCAGCGTGTCGTCTGCGGCAGACCTCCTGTCCAGCTGAGTCGCTGTTTGAACCAATCGATTCCTGCTTTAAAAAAGTGTCATTGTTTCAGTTCCAGGACCTGTTTTGTCATCAATCTTTAGTTGCCAGGCAACCAAGAGTAGATGACCGTAACACCACAAAATTCTATCGTAACACTTTGGGTTTTCTACGGCTAGCTGTTTCCCTCCGTTCCCAGTCTTTGTGCTAAGCTAAGCTGAGGTGAGCTAACCGCCTGCTGGCTTTGTAGCTTCACATTTAGCCTAAAGACGTGAGAGATCTTCTTATCTACAGCAGGAGTAATTCTATTTACCTGCTCTTTGACGCAGTAGTTGTCATCGTAGAGGTTGGTTAAGAAAGAAAATCCCATCAACCATGTCGTTGAAATAAAGAGGAAACATCACGCTGACAGAATGGAAAGTTCATGCGTCATGGCGCTCACATCGTTTCGACGAGCACAAACAAGGCATGACTCTGTCCTCCTTCTCTTCTCCGTGGTCATTCCTCTCCTCCCCTCATCTCTGCCTCTCACCTCCTCACCTCCTCCCCCCCCGGATGCCACTCTCAATTATCTCCTAGTGAAAGACAAGAGGATGAGGAGACACCTGTCCAGGTGAGTCAGCGCTCACCTGGACAGAGCGAGAGTTCTCTCTGGTGTGTTGCACTGAAACCTAGACGCCACAGCGTCGTGTCCAGAGCGTCATCATGTGCAGACGGAGCTGCTTTGTGTCATGTTGAAACAGGAAAGAGACAAACACAAACTGGAAGAACAGTATTCTATAAATTATCGTTGTCTGCTGGAGCATTACGTTTTCCCCTTGGAGGGACTCGGAGACCCAAACCAGGAAAACCAGACCAGCTAGTAAGCACCTTTGTCCAAACGGTATATCTCAAATTAGAGCTCTCACTCCAAAAAATGTCCCGTGTGAAGGTTCTTCTGATCCACCATATGTGACGTGAGTTTGAGGTCAGACTACAGTGTTTTCAGATGGTCAGATGTCAGATCACTGGGTCGTAGAGTCGCAGAATTCTGGCTGTGACTTGGCAGAGAGGCGGGACGCCGGAAGTAGTTTGGTGGTCGCAGGGCGAGCGGGGCCCGGGATTTCATTGTTCCACGAGCCAATATTTGTGTATGTAATCGGGGTTTTCTGGATGACAGTGAAGCTGGAACCACTGCTGCTCACTGGGTGGTGAAGGCGAACCTGAGGCTGAGCAGCAGGTTCACCGAGCATCATTCTGCTCTTTGCTCCTATTGGTCATCGTCACTGAACAGATTGTTAGATAGCAGTTACACTCGGCAATTCAGACACGCCCGTCCTTTTGTCGGGGCGTTGCCCCAGAGACGGCGTTATCTTCCACTCTGACACGCTACCTGAGACTCACCTGGTGCTCGTTTTCATTTCCAAAGCTCCACATCTGCCATTAAGATATCAGAAGCTTCAATCGAAGTGTTTTTCAGCGTCTAAAAGCCTTTTCTGTCGCACCTTACCAGCCCTGCTGCGTCTGACCATTTTTCTGACTTTCCAGAACTGAAGGTTTATTCCAGCTTCACGCCGTGATTGGCCGGCTGTGTGGAGGTGTGAAAGTAGGCAGGGTTTGATCTTCTCTCTCTCAAGCTCTCAGCTTTGTATGTACAAATGAGCACAACGCCACGAATACCTTCGAGGAGACGCCGTCCTCGACCGTCTCGCCACCGTCTGTCCTGGCGGCCTTTTAGCAGTGTGGCTGCTCCGAGCAGCCGTGAGCATCCCTCCGGAATTATCACATGATGTTGTGTCGTCTGATCCCAGCAGGAGGCTGAATGTTGAAACCATATGTGGCTAAGTGAGAATTTAAGTTCTGGAATGAGCCATTAAGCCGCGTGGACTTTGTCTCAAGAGAAAACCTTCTATTTGTAAAGACAACCTTCAAAGAACCTTTGAGGGTTTTGTCTTGTTTGTAATTTGAAGAACCTCTGACGGTTTAATTTTCACGAAGCTTGACTGTTTGTCAAAGACTTTCTTACATTTCATCGAGTACAGGAGGCTGTTTTCTTCACAGCATGTGGACAAAAGTGTATTTAGTTGGTAGGAGGCCAGGAAGGAAAGGCAAAGGGAGGGATCAAGGAAGCAAACAGTGGAGAGATACAGTAACAACAAAGGGCCAAAGGAGAAAGAGGAATGAATGAGGGAGGAGAGAGGAATGCAAGTAAAAGAATGTGAGAGAAACACTAGAAAGGACAGAGAGGTGAAAAGAGAGAAGGGCAGGTTGATGGAAGTCGACTAATCTACGGGATTAGTGTCTGGAAAAGACTGAGAGGGTATTTTTAGTGTCTCTGTTGCCGGAGAACATCAGCTGAAGTATCACTAAGCTCCTTGAGTCGCGGTGAAACGCCAGCAGCACCCTGATAACCGCTTGGTATCAGATACGATGCAGAAAAAGGCCCAAGTATAAGAATTTAAAAAATCCGTTCTACCTTTTCCATTCAGCTCCTGTTTCCTGGCATTTCTCCGTCATGCTAATTTCAGGGTCACGAGAAAGTTTGATTGCACCTTTTACTCAACTGACCTGCATGTCGGAGTCTGTGAAACAATATCCGGGACACCAGAAACACCCGGAGGAAGCCACATCCCAGCATTGCAGGAGTTCCGTCAGTGTTGGACGACTCTGTAGCTCGGCACTGATTTAATGCCTGTTTTGTGTTGTTGACCTGGTAGGTTCGCTGCACCCAAACCTCAGAGCTCCAGGAGAAACGATCCCGACCTCTCAAGGCGTCACAGTATGTCTGTGTGTATTTTGGCCGATGATGTCGTTCATCAGCATAATGTAGTGATTTCTATCTGCAGCTCAGCAGACTGGTAATGACCGCTGGCCAACACGGTGTTTATTTAGCCGCCGATCAAATTTCAAACTCGCTCAGTTGTCCCGACAACAGAAACAGAAAAATAAGTCAGTGACACACGGTGAAAGGCTGGAAACCCAAGAAGCCGGGTCAGATATAAAACCAGCATCACGTGTCGCCGTGCTGCACCATCCAAGCTGCAGCCCCGTAAATCTGCCTTGAGGGAATAACATGTACCCTTCCTTACATCCTTCACTCCCCTACTTATTTTCTAACGATTGCTGCTTCTCTTAAAAACGCCACGCTGCCAGAACTGCAGCACAGCCAACCTCCTGTCTCGGCCCTTTGAGTCAAACAAAGGCCCTTTGTTTCTCGTCTCTGTCCGATGGCGTAAACGAGCAGAAGTTTGGGTTGCAGTTCGCCGCCGCCTCTGACGGAGACGTGTACCCACACGGCTGCTTTCAATGTTCTGTGTGGGAACTGCTGCAGAAAGCAGACGTGTTCATTTCAGCAGCAGCAGCTGGCTCGAGCCAACGTTTCATCACTCGGGTCTCTGTTGAACCGGACTGAACGCAGTGGCTGATGGACAACAACCACAGCGTGTCTACAAGTGCACATAAGTAGACGCACAACTTTCCTAAAACACTACTCCATTACATCACCATAAACCGTCACCAAGGAGATCGAGAGCTCCCTGTATGGTTTCCCCAAAGTGAAGCGAAACTCCACAAATCATTTCAGCTAATCGGCACCCAACAAGGAAACCCGTTGTTCCATATTATATAGTTTATAAAATCCTTTGTTTTCACCATTTGTAGAAAACGCAGGCAGTGAAAAACATTGTTCTAACTGGTGGCAAATACATGAAACGCATCTATTTCCTGTGCTGTTCCTTCTTCAGAGTGGAACTGACAGCAGAAATCAGCTTCCAGCTCGTTATGTTTAGTTTGTTGGGATAGCAGGCATGTGAGAGGAGGCTGTGGGTTCAAATCCCAAACAGACAGTTTCTGAGAAGATGTGTCCGAACGTGCTCAGCCTGAAGCTCGCAGACGTTAGTGTTCAGTGTAATTTACATCGTATCTTCTGATGTTGGCGTCAAACGGCCACATTACAAAGCAGGTTTATGGTGAAGAATTGGGAAGCCGTTGACTGCGACGGTCGACTTTTCCTGTTTTTGTCTGAAGTTGGTTTACGTAGTCGATTTGAGCCGAAACGTAACTCGGTGTTTCTGTTTCACGGCGTCGGAAGTCGTAAAGTTGAACTTCCTGTAGACGCGCTGCCGTAGCTTGTGGGCGGCGGCCGCATGTGTTTCAAGGTTCAAGCCACAATAAATGTCGTCCTGTCGTGACTCCAGTGTTCCAGCGGCAGAACAGCTGTGTACATACGTGCTGGTTAAAACTGTATTTTATCTCCGTGAATCGATTCCTTTTGGATTTCTGACTCTTGGACGGGACAATCGAGCATTTTGAAGTCGTCTCCCTCTCTGGTAGTTACGTTTGACAGTTGATACAGTTTGGGTTTTTTTTTGGTGTCAGGAAATGTTGGAGGGTGACACACACACACACACACACACACACACACACACACAGGAGCTCATTAAACAGCAGGCCATCCCAGCAGCTTGCGCCCAACCTGATGTCACCGTTCACTATACACAGAACAGCCACACACACACAGCCGGTGTTTGTTCAGTCACCATAGTTGTATTGAAGCACACACACCGATGAGTTGCTCGCTGTATAAATAAGTTCCTTTAATGCTCGTCACCGTGACATTTTGGCCTTCCTCAAACCTGCACACAATCTGATGTTTAAACTGTCAACCTGCCTTCCTCCGTGAGCCACAAGGCCCAAACTGAAAGTGTAGAGAACTCGGCTCAAACCCACGCAGCATCATCTGACAGCAACATTCAGTAACGTTAACATGTTTAGAGGCCAACCGTAGGAAGAAAAGCTAACAGGTGAAATGAAACTGCCCTCCTGCCCAACGTAACGCTGTAGGTTGCTCAAGTAGAGATGTACAGAGAGCGAATGAGGAAACGAGAGTGATTTTAGTGTGTCAGAGCTGAACGCGTGTCATATTTGATACAGCAGATCTACTGTGTGAGGAAGTGAAACCTTCTAAGCACAGTAGCACTTGTGTTTCTGTTTCTGCATTCTTATATTATTATGTTATTATCTGGTTAGTAGCCACAAACACAGGAGCTCCACAGCTTTTAAAGAAGACAGAGGCCCGAACCTGGAAGAAATCCAACAGAAAGACGCTTCAAAGACACAAAATGGCTTCTCTCATCTGACACACACACAGTCTCACCTCACTGTGTGTGTGTGTGATGAGGATTACTGTTGGCACTGACACACACATTTACATTTAGATGGGTGGACGGTTTTGGCAGTGTGAGGCCGGTGACTCTCACACAGTCAATGGAGACATTTCCACCATTAAGGAATTAATTTGAGATGTTAATGTTTCACAGTGTTGTGTTCAGGGTCTCCTCTGAGGACCCGGATCAGGTTCAGCTTGATGGGATTACAGCAAAAAAGTCAAACGCCGATCAAATAAAACGGAATACTAGATTATAATTAATTCAATTTTATTTCCACACAGACCATCAGGAGAGGGGGGGCAGACAGAAAGGAGAACATTTAAAATAGTGAATGAGAAGAAAGGGAGGTAAAAAGGAAAGGAGGAGAGTGGATGACAAACATCAGGACAGGAAAGAAAGGTTGGAAAAAGGAAAGGAGATGAGGATGCTGGAGGACTGTGAAGTGGATTTCTGATTCCCTTACTAGTGATGAAGAGGAGGACAGGAAAGGCAGGAATGAAAAGAGAAAGGAAAATATTGGAAAGGAAGATGAAAGGACCAAAAGGCAAAACAGCGAAAAGGAAAAGATAATGGAGGGAAGTTTCTCAAGGAAATAAAGGAAAGGAAGGAAGAGGAAATGAGAGGAAAGCCGTTGTGTGTTTTGTGGGTAACATGGAATCTGGAGTGAGTATCCTGCTGCGTCCACCTGGAGAGTCGGGCTCACGTGTTGAAGCTCCTCACATCAGACCTGCAGCTTCCAGCTTCACAACTCAATAAACTGGTTCCAGACTCGGGGAGGGGGGGTCATGGGTCATCTGAGGGGTCACAAGATGGTCAAACGATAAGACAGAAATATAAAGTCTCTGGTTGCCTTTCTGGAGATTTCACTCATGTGACGTGATCGTCATCAGCAGATGGACTCGTCTGTGTTGGTTTGCATGTCTCAGCCACATCGTTGCTTTTGTTTTTAATTAAAAATGCCTTGCCTGTGGGCTGTGAGAAGTCATCTTTAATAGCATTGCTTGGTTATTATTGCTTGGCGCGCGTACAGTTTCACGTAACGTATTTATGAGCGAAAGGGAACACGGAGTTTTATGGGAGTCGATGAACCTTTCAGTGACTGAATTGGACTCTTCAGGGTTGAAACAGGATCAGTTCTACTTTACTTGTGAACCCTTCCCCCCTTGAGGGAGCCACCGTGGTTACAGTACAGTTTGAGGGCGTATTCACACCTGTAGCCGGTTTGCTCTGGTCCGAGTCAGTTAATGACTTTCTGAACCGGGAGGGTTTTCCTCCTGGTTGGTTTGTCGTCCACCAGGAAAACCAAAGAAGAAGAAGAAGAAAGCAGTAGTGGGAACTTCTTTTCCCGTGAGCACGTCTGCAGTGAAGCTGCCGGGTCTGAATGTGACACCAGTCAGCTTTCCGTGGATAAGTAAGGGTTAAAACACACATGAACGGGTGTTTCTGACGTTTCCAGTGCGTTGGCTGTGGTTTTGGCTGTGGCGAAGGCCGAGCCTGAGATCAACGGGGGCCATTGTTACCCCGAGCGAGAGAGTCGAACCATTCTTTCCACTTTCCATTTAAGCTCTGGTCTGTTTTTTGTTTTTTTTTGTGAGGGACGGCTCGTCTTTCCAACTGTTTTATGTTTCGAGTGAAAAATCATAAAGATGTCCAACTCGATCCGCGGAGTTGGGTTAGTTTCTCTGACAAACCGACCTCTGTTTGCTGGCAGAGACAGATTTACTGTCCGTGCGGAGCTGACACGTCTGTTTCAGTAACTCCACTCTCCGTGCTGAGCCTCAGCAGCAGCTCCAGTAACAGGAAGGAGTAATGATATGAGCCCATACGTGCAGGAACAGAGCGCACCAGCCGTCCTGGTGGTCACTATGCTCTGCACGTCTTCTGGTTTGCAGTGCACAGAAATTAAACTCTTTCGTGCTCCCAGAGCTCCAGTTTGGGGGGACCTTTTTGAAACTGCCGAATTTGACAAATCTGTAAAACTCCGACACACTTTCCAAACACGACACAGCAGCTCTCGGTGGCATGAGATGGATGGAGACCTGCAGTGAGGTGATTCTACTGTATCTTCTCTGTTTTAAAAGTAGTGACAGGATCTGAATCTGTTTTTTGTTTTTAAGGTGACTTTTTCCTGATCTAACCAGCAGCTTTATTCTGCATGTGCATGTTTTTTTATTACTACAGCTGGTATTTTGTAAAAGCTACAACTTGTACATGTGGGACGTGGGTTTGGTGGACTTTGCTGATTCGGTGGAAGTGAACAGTTTCTGTCCACTTCTGTCTTTACCAGTCAATCTGCTCTCTGGGCTGCTGAACCTTTTAGCTAACTGCACGACTTGTCTTGTCCCGTCTCGTCCTTGTTTTGTCCCGACTCCTAGAGTGCAGGCTCCTAAAGATAATCCCTAAACTACTCCCCGTGTTTCCTCTCGTCCCATTAAAGCAAAAGGTCTTGGTTTTGTCTCCTGAACCCTAAAGGTCTTTGTAACCTTCTTGAAAACCTTTGTTTTCGTCCTCTTTGTCCTTTACTCTTTGGTAATCGTCAATGATGCAACTGTCCAGCCGACTTTGCTGTGTTTGTCCTTGAAATCTACCCGCTTGGTTTCTAATGGTAGTAGTTTACCTCCTTTGTCTATGACCTCTTGTCTGGCCTACAACCCTTTTTTAGGGTCCTATCCTCTTGTCATCTTTTGTCCTGTCCCCTCACGTCCTTGTCTACTAGCATCTTGTCTCCTGAATGATATTACCCAACCTTAACAGCTTCAGTGGAGGTTGTTCCTTTTTGAAAGTTCATGAATTTATCATCCTACCATCACCTTCAGTGCTGGGCTGCAGCTCCACCAACTGTAACATGGTGCTGACGGAGGCCCAGGGGGAATTCACGTCACCCTGCTACCCCCAGAAATACTCCAATTCGCAGGCCTGTAAGTGGATCATGCGGGCCCCCGCTGGCTTCATCATCCAGCTCTCCTTCCTTGACTTTGACCTTGAGGAGGCGCCGGGCTGCATCTACGACCGGGTCACGGTGAACACGGGAAGCACAGACATTAAGTTCTGCGGTCTGACGGCCAACGGGCTGACGCTGAACTCGACGGGGGACGTGATGGAGCTGTTCTTTACCTCCGACTTCAGCGTGCAGAAGAGGGGGTTCAGTGTTAGCTTCCGACACGGTAGGTTCAGGTTGACACCAGGATCCTGTTCTTCAACTAATCCATCCTAACATGCTGTCATGATCATGATGCGTTCAACCTAAAAACTCTCAATCTTGACCCTGCTAATTGTTAGCTGCTAGCCAGTCAGCGTCACACAAGAACCATCTTATCTCAGCAGCCCTTTGCTCATTTACTGTCTCTGTAATGCTTTGCACACGAGACATAATTCCTTTGGAAGATTGTTGTGGAAATATGACATTTGTTGCTGCCACAGTTAGTTTGTCTGAGGGTGAAGTTCCTGTTTTAATGGGACAGTTAAACATTTTACAACAGCACTGCCTCTGGCTCCCTAAATGTAAAGTTCTGGCCACACCTCATTAAAACCAACGGAGGCAGTGCGATGTGCACTATAAGATGTATTGTTAATCGTCTCACGGTCAACGCGGTTAAAAATCAAGCAAGAAAGTAGACTTTTTGTCACAAAATAAGTTTGTTTCCGCTCCCAAAGATGCAACTTCTCCCTCTGTGTACTCTGAACTGAAAGGGTCAGAAGTTTGAGTTCTTAGCTTGTCGCGGTTTAACTTGTTTTTGCCCAAACGAATGACTTAATGCATCTTTACTTTAAGTGTGAAGCCACAGAGTTCGGTGGTTTCTACGTCTCAGACAGCGAGTGCATCTGCATCGCGCAGTCTGGGGTGTCGACCCAGCGATGGAGGACCTCTGACAGCAGGGTTTGCTGTGGTGTTCAGTTGCATCTGTGTGGACGTGCCCTCCTGCATGTTTGCACTCGTATTTGTGTGTGAGAGTTTTTCAGTTCTGGCTGTTAGTTTGTTGTTCCAGCCAGAGTCGCTCTGCTGGGAAAAGCTTTGAGAGTTTCAAAAAGAGACAAACGGATTCATCAACACCTGTGGACGAAGTGTGAGTTCAGAAGAGGAGAGTAAGACTCTTCTACGTATATTTTCTGACAATTAAATCCCAAAAGTGCTCTTCACAGGCAAACCTTCATCAGGAAGGTTCAAATGTTATGAAGTAAAATTAGACGGTTAGTTGAAATAAAGACGTTTTGTTTTATTCCCGTCTTCCTTTCTTTCTTACATTTCTTACATCTATTACATTTTTCTACCTTCATTACTTTTTCTTATATTTGCCCATACTTCTTTTGTTCTTTCACTTTTTCCTCTTTTCTTATTTTTTGCTCACACTTTCTCCCTCGCTTCCTTTTGTCCATCTCTCCTTTTGTCCTCCCCTCCTTCCTTCCTCCATGTACCTTCTTTATTTTGCCTCTTCTCTCGTTTTCTTCTGTCCTGCCGTCCTCTCCTCCTTTCTTCCCGTCTTCCATCTCTACTTTGCAGTCGCCGTGGCCCTGAGGAACCAGAAGGTCAGCATATCCAACGGCAACGGCCAGGTCACCGAGGTCGCCAACTCTGTTTCCATACCGACGCTCAGTCACCTGACCGTGTGCTTCGAGGTGGAACGCATCAGCAAGAAACCGGTACGCAACACAGCGGGCTACAGGTGGTGTTAGCTCATCAGGATCCGCTTCTGTTCTTTTTCCCATCGTTGACGCACGTTAATGAAATGCAGCAGTTTGATCCGGTTAACTTTCCGGACCGACACATCCAGATTTCCTGTTCCTGTCTGTATGATGCTGCCTGTGACGGCTGAGTGGCGCGACGCTCGATGATGTTTTCAAAATGAAAGGATTCTGATTAAAGTCAGAGCAGAATAACTTGCATCTTTTGCTTGTAAGAGATTACAGCTCCGATGTTTGTGTCTACAGCTGTAAGTGAGGTTCTGCACATCTTCTGAAGCGACAGCATGTCCACGTGTGGTGTTTTGCCTTTAACTCATTCAGAGTTCTGTTGGTTCCTGAACAGAAAGAGTGGATCTTCACCTACTACGACAGCAGCAACAACGTGGCGTTGAGTTTGGGCTCTGATCAGAGCGGCATGGAAATCATTATTAACGGAGTGGTTTGCTTGATCGAGTCCATCATCTCCTCCGCTGACTTCACTTCCTCCATGAAGCCTTTCTGCGTGCTGTGGACATCATCAACTGGCCGGGTGGCGGTCTACTTCAATGGGAACTACTGGGCCAAGGCCTGCGCCACCTCTAGTGGGCACTCTGTGCCGGGTGGAGGACTGTTCCGTTTAGGAGGTAAGCCAGAGGTTTGGAGTTTTACCATTTCACTTCTTAATGACAGATATCTGACACGTCTGGTTAGTTCATGTCAAAGGTCTAAAGACATCCGTAAAGGTAGACTGAAACTGGGCTAAACGTGGGTGAAAGATGAAAGTCTTCGAGAAGTCTAAATTCTGTATCTATAAACCGTTGTTTCAGTCCTAAACGCAGAACTTAAGTGCAGATATTTCAGTCTGGACCAAACATCGCCACACTGCTAGCATGGCTGCAAACCCAACGTGATCTCATGGGATAGTGTAAAAATAGCACAACACTTTCGCATGTCATGTCAACGCGTTTTAAGCTTTTCGCATATAATTTAATGCCGTTAGAGATGGCCCATTTTCGGAGTTTTGGACATGCAGGAAAGGACTACTTGGTTAGGTTTAGGATTCACGTGACCTGAGTGAAACACGTTAGTCCTGTGTTTGCTGGAACCATCCATCCACCCCGTCCTCCTTCCCACAATTTGTTGCTTTACGGCTTTCGTAAAATGCCACGCGGCCTCTGCAAACACCAGTCAGTAGGCTGCAGACTAAATGGCGTGAAATGACACGTGAAAAGCAAAAAGAACACCTTGTGATGACATGCAAAATGACTTAAGACATTGGCATGTTATTCATGCGCCATTTGGCTGGAAACACTGATGGGACTAAATCCGGTACTGATGGGAATAAATCCGGTACTGCCGTTAAACAGCAGATACTGAATATGTCTGAAATAGATGTCTGAAAATGTTATCCAACGTGTGACGGCTGCCGTTGTGTTCAGGGCAGCAGAGCTTCAACGGGAACATCTATAACCTCCGGCTGTGGGACTACGCCATGACGGAGCAGCAGCTCAGCGGGCTAACATGTGACGTGGTGGGGAACGTCATCGACTGGGACAACAGCCACTGGACCATCCCGTCCACTCTGGCACAGACCGACGCCACGCTGAGCTGCAGTGAGTACAGGAAACTGTCTGACCGCTGACATTACACGACGCTACAGGACATCAGCTGTACACACAACTATGTTGAGGGGTTTTTTTTACCAAAAACTAACTAGTCATTTATTCTCTTACTTTGACAGTTAAAGTACTTTTGCTTGAACTTTATTGTATTTTCAAACCAGTCTGACGAAAGTGTTGATCTGCACAGGAAAGTGAAACCTCGCCTTTTGTTCAGCCGGTTTAATAAAACAAACATTTGAAGGCCAACGTTTGACCCAGTGACCTGACATCTATATTTTAAATGTTTAATATTTATTTGCATCATCCCTCCAATTCCTTTCAGCATCAACGTCAACGGTTTTATCTGCTTTGTAAAGGACACCAAAATACTGTGGTGATACTGTTATTTTTCTGATTTCGCAGAAGTTCCCCTAACTTTAGTTTTAAAGGATGAGTCTGGTTCTTATCATCAAATGTCACGAAAACACCCAAACCAACAGTGAACGTATCTGCTAACATCTATCATCGTACCTGTGTCCTCTGAGCCACAGACAGGGACGTGATGAAACACTGAATTGTACCACGCAGGAACTCAAAGTGCTAAATGTTTCAGCCTGTTTGTCATCAGGGTGGAAAATTACAACCAGACTTCAGCCAGATTCTGACTGCGGCTGTTTTTTGACTCCAGCAACCAGTTTGGCTGCTGACCAACCGTCTTTCTGATTCCTGATCTGTTCTTTAAACCCAGTTGAGTCGTCAGATTCCTGCACACACACACACACACACACAGACACACACACACACACACGCACACACACACGTATTACTGTATGACCTGAAAAGGAACTCAAATCAAATCACATTAAGTTACATTGTTTTATTAATTTATTGCAGTGTTTATTAGTACATTTATTAGTACATACACATCTCAAATGCATCACACACACACACACACACACACACACAGGTACAAATGGCTGCAGATTCTCTTCTCAGCACACTTAAAAACCTGAAACTACGTTTACATTATCAACCTTTTTCTCACCGTATTTAAGTTTTAACCATGAAAGAAAGTGTAAGCGTACACTGTGTGTGTGTGTGTGTGTGTGTGTGTGTCCACAGGGTAGTACTGTAGTAACTCTTATTTCAAATGCTGTAAATGAGTGTGTAGCCACAGGAGGTTAGCCGCAGTGGTTTCAGTGAAATTCCTGCCAACACTGTACCACTGGAGAGTGTGTGTGTCTGTGTGTGTGTGTGTGTGTGTTTGTGTGTGTGTGTGTGTGTGTGTGCGTGTCTGTGTGTACGTGCATGCCTACGTGCATGTGTGTATGCTTGTATGCCTTGGAGACCTGCAGTGGTTTTCAAGAAATGCATGATTCTGCACGAAGTTTCCTGACTCCCATGTATGTACACACACACACACACACACACACACACACACACACAGCACTGAAACAGGGTTTGATTTGATGAAAACAAGATAACATTAACAACATGACGTCAAAGCCAAAGAAAGTGTGAATTACCAGAAACTACAGACGTGTGAGTTTGTGGAGGTTTGAGTCGGATAACTTGGGATCCTGATGGTATGCACACATGTAACTTTATTTTAATATACTTTTTGTGTAGCTTCTATATATATATATATATATATATATATATATATGCATTTCTGCCAATCTGGGTGTTTCTTGTCACAGTTTAACAAATGATGACCTCAGTCAGACTCATGGTAGGAGGGGAAACACACATGATCACACTTTCAGAATGCCGACTGAAAGCTGTCCGAGCGCTGAAGCTGTTTGTCCTAATGAGCTGTCTGTGTGTCCTCACATCTCAGTCAGGATTGTAGAGGACAAGATGTCAGAATACGACGAGCGCTGAGCCGCAGGTGCCGCTGTCTTTACGGCTTTATTTAAAAGTGGTCGAACTTAAACACGCTGATTCTAGAACTATTGGAATCCGATTATAAGACAATATTGAGTTTGTACATGTTTAATAAGACCGAGCACGCGACCTGTGCATCCTTAACTGGAGCCATGACTTTGTTAACGTGGGTGTTGTGGACATTCAGCGGTCAAACTGATCCAAGTGAGTTCTGGGTTGTAGAGGACGTCCTCTCTCACGCTGGGTAACTTTTTATCTCATTACAGCCGGCGACTAAAGAAAAGAGAAAAATACTCACATCGTCTCATGTTGGTGGTTTTCTGGTTTTCTGGTTGTCTGTCTAGTTCCTGGTTTGTCAGGCTGACTGCTGACGAACAGTGTGACCTCGCCTCGTTGTAATTCTTTGTGTGTAATTAACCAGCCTTTCGCCTGATTGACTGATTGGCCTCTTATCGACGTCATGTGACCAGACGCCCACATTTCTATTAACTGATGCTTTTTTGACTGATGCCCACTAATCTGTGCTTCTCTTCACAGTCTGCTACCCTCATTGCATTCACTTAACTACTGCTGCGCCAACTAGTGGTGAGTGCTGCTAACACCCTGCTAATCTGTGTGTGTGTGTGTGTGTTTGTGTTTGTGTTAGAAAAGCTGCATGCAAACGGTAAAACGTCCTCAAATGTGCAAAAAAGCTTTTACGCTCGGTTGAGGTGGTTTTTGTAGAAAGAGAGTTCAGTAAACAGGATATGGAAACACCTTTTCCCCGAATAAGTTGTGACGTAGCGAACATTTAAGTCACGTGACTGATCAGCTGTGTTCTCCTGCAGATGGTGAGATGGACGAGGCCGCTTGTTTTGTTTCCGGTTCTTCTTCTCTGAGCACTGATAGCCGTGCGTAAAGCCTCTACCGCCACCTTCTGACCGAACCGCGCTTTACAACGAGCCGAGTTAATTCGACGCGGCTGATTCGCATTTCTTTCAAACGTTTGTTTAAAAAAAACCAGAAACACAGACAGCAGAAAATATTGGCGCGAGCCGTCCAGGCCTGCAGGCCGCAGTGATGAGTAAAGATGAACTCAATCGATGCCTGAAGGGAAGCCGGGTGGTTGCAGGAAACACAAACGGAGGTTTAGTCTGCAAAACAAAAGGCGACGTATCGGCTCTGCGTTGGCAGGTGTCTGCGGCTCAGATTAGAAATGATCCCATGTCAGCAGCAGCTCACCGGCTACAATCACACTTAGATTCATACAGACCACGAGCACCACGTAGAAGCAGCACTGTGGACAAACACAAGCTTCTCTGGGATTGTCTGAGTCAAACGTTGACCCTCTTTACATGGAGGTTTGCGGAGTTCCAGGAAGGATCAGACCAGATAGGAACGGTCACATTTACAGCCAGCAGTGTTTTTACAGGAATTTTAAGGCCCAAAACTGACACTTTCCGTTCTTCAGCGATGGCAGTGTTACGTCTGCTGCTGCAGTTCACTTGTTTTACTGTGTTTAGCTAAATCCAGTCAGGGTCCTGTGTGCTGCTTGCTGGAGACACATTTTCATAGAGGTCTTAATGATCAAATGTCTTTTCTGAGCTGTGAGCCAGAGAAACGTGGCAATGACAACTCTTCAGACTGCACTAGCCTTACAGACACTCCATGCTGCAGCAAAGGTGTATTCCCTGCTTCTGTTACAGCACCTAACATTCCCTCTGAATCCCCAAACTTCCTTCAAGCGACAGTTCTGGTACAAAGTCACCAGACCAAGTGGTGAGTGTTCCTGGATATTCGCTCCTTACCAGGACACCCAGGCCTCCCGACACCAGAGTAGGGTTAGGAGGTGCGCTTGATATTATTACCGGGGAAATGTTTCCTTTTTACGAGGCTACCAAGGCGCTCTGGACCATTTGAAGACATTTTCTTGTTCCTCGTTGGTCTGTAACGAGGCTGCTGATGGAGGACAGGAAGATGACCTGTACTTCCTGCAGATGCAGCGTTTCTTCACCTGTCAGACATCTTGTACAGTCGTGATGTCACCTCAGATAATAACGTAGTACGATGATGTTATTAATAAAAGAAATGGTGGGTGACCCTATGCGACTACTAGCTTAGCTTTAGCATGGTACAATAGAAAATAGAAGACGACCCTCTTTGTTGTGTTATTTAAAGGTTCAGTTCACTCAAACCACAAAGGGACGACTTTCTCAGTTGGAAGTAGTTCCAGTGAAAAGGCTCCGCAGTTCGATCTGTGGATTATCCAGCGTAAACAGGACATTGTTCCTGGGAAAGGATCCAGCCCTTGGAGGCTTATTAAACCTCATTTTTTGATACCTTTAAGTCGTCCATGACCTTGCCAGACCGCAAAGACAGGATCTTACTCCTGCTCCGTCTTTGCCAACTTAGAATGAAATATTTTCCCACTAAACTCCACCCGGGCGCTGTGTGTCAGGGACAGCTAATGGATGGAAAAGCTTAATAAACTGGATATCGGTTAAAATGCCACAGTGTCAACCACCAGCTTAAAATGCTGCGGAATATTACTTTAACTGTGAGCCACGTTCACAAACCCGAAATACAGGCCAACTACAGCAGCTCCTCTGCCTGCGAATAACAAACATGTTTTTCCAGTAACGACAGTGAAATACAGTCTGCTGCCTGGTGTTGAGTCATTAGATTAATTATAATTAATCAGCTCCTGTCAGCGCGGCGATAAAGACATACAGAGGAAACACGCTGGCTGGAAAATAAATGTTTTTATTTAGACCGAACGGGGAAATGTGTTGTTCATTATGTTTTATTTTGCAGTGGTTGTGAACATCGAGCCTCCGTCTCTGACACGTTTCCTCTCTTTCAGCGGTTTCTCTTAAATTCAAATAGGCCTCAAACAGGCATAATGTGCGTGGATGATTAGCCATTTTTGCACAAATAAACAGTATAAACGTGGGCAGTGTGCCTCTTATCCTGCAGATAATATACACATTTTGACAGTAATGACGGTAAATGTGGGTCTGCTACCTGCTGCTGAGTTATTAGGTCAATTATAGCTCATTATGAGTGATAGTTCTCTTTATCCACCTCCATGTTAAAGAGCTCAGTGAACCAGCAGAGCGGCACAAAGCAGCATTCGGCTTCCCAAACCGCAACCTGCTGCTCAGAAGACGATAAGATGAGAACAAGAGACGGGACGAGAGGACATGCAGGGATAGTGATCGAGAGGAGGAGGATTTGGAATGAAGGAGGGATAGAAGGAGATTAAGTGAGGAGTGGAGGAAAGGAGAGGATCAAATCAGGCTTTATTAGTATAACACCTTTCATACAGGTGAGTGCAGCGCAGAGCTTCACGGGTGATCAGATTATAAGACAGAACAAGTGGAGAGCAGGAAAACTGCAGGAAAACTGCAGGAAAACTACAAAAATACTGCAGAAAAGAAATGTAAGAATGTGGAACCAACACACGTGAGAAAATAAAAGTGATGAAATGTATTACAATTGTAAAATATTCATGAAAAACAAATCAATTAATAATAATAAAATAACAGAAATTGTATTTTTACCACATAAATACGTTACAGTAGTTGAGTAAAATGAAGTAAGCGATATCTATGAATCTGTGTCTGTCAAAATCCAGGCTGAGGAGCTTTTAAGGTTTTTGGATGAAGACGACATTTCAGTGACATTTCAGACCGAAATCACTTAATTTCAGTGGAATCATCAGAACGAGTGGCGGTGAGCTAAACCTGCGTGTAGTCAGTAACTGAGAGGAAGAGAAGGACAAAGGACAAGAGAAGGAGGGAAAGGTAAACGAGAGTCCTCAGCCCGTCTCACCTCTTTTGAACCACATGATCGCTGACTTCCTGCTCGCTCACAGCTGATCGCTGCGATGATTCGCTGACATTCACTCGAACACGTTCCTTCCGTGTGTGTCTGCCCCCCCCCTGTAAATATACAGGACATGTGGGCTGCAGCCGGGCTCAAGTACTTGAGGGGCGCTTGATTTGTGGCGGCTGCGAGCGCACAGTTGGTTAGACAGACTGTCCCTGAAGTAAAGCATCAGGAATTTGATCCCTGCAGGCAGCCAGCCTGTATCCCACCGCAGCCCCGCAACGTCTGCTCCACTGGAAATCTGCACGCCGCCACGAAACAGCGTGACAAAAGGTTCTTGGATGCAAAATGTCAGGGATTAATGTTCACGCAGAAAACATTTTCACAGATAGATTATCGTATTACTGGACTGGAGGTTGTCCAGTGCATGCTGGGATACGCTCGGCTCCACCACAAGCCTGAGCAGCGTCGGACGTTTAGAGAATAGTGATCCAGAATTCAAGCTGACGTAATGGTCACAGCTGCTGTCTGCTTTGTTGTCAATATCATTTCTTGGCGCCATAATATTTGATGAAAGTATAAACATGGCTTCTTCGTGTACATTTTAAGAAGAAGAAGAAGGCCTTTGAACTGTTACAGCGATATTTTTAATGCAGCTCCGTCAGTATAAAGACAATAAAACACAAATAACAAAGGCATCTAAGCGTTTCGCTAAACATGGACTTGGTGTGATTGTAGTGTTCTTCCTTTACGTCGTGGGCTGACTGTTAGCCACGCTAGCAGCACAGCTGTGTCGCCGCTCGGTCGCTTCGTCCACCACTTGAATATTTGAACAACCGTTGGATGCATTGTTATGCAGTTTGGTTCAAATATTCCTTTTCCTCAGAGGATGGATCCTGCTGACGCTGGTGAGCCTCTGACCTTTCCTCTAGCAGTCAAAGTTTTCGGTTATCATGAGAAATAGCTCAGCGTCTTCTAGATGGATTCCTTCCTTCTGATCCACACTGGCTTTGGATAATCCCGTAACTGTTCCTCTAGCGCCATCATCGTCGAAATGGTCCAATCATTTGTTTTATGACCACAAACCTGCAAACCTAATGACAGTCCAATTCTGTGCTCACTGTGCATGCTAGCATGCTAACATGCTAGTCTACGATGGTGAACAGGGTGACCGTATCAGCATGTTAGCCGGTAGCACGTCTTCATGTGGCTGCCTGAACGTTGACGTGCCAGAGACGATCAGAAGTACAGAATATCAATTTCAGAATAGATCTGTACATTTTCAGTCAGCCAGACAATGTGAGGGATACATAAAACATCAAATCCACCAAATAACTTGAAATATTTAAATTATTTTGTGATAGTGTACTCTGCTGCGTCACCCTCTGGAACTGGAATACATACGTTTTTTTCCTAACCTGTCCCAAAATTAAAACCACATTCCCTAATCATTTTAACTGATTAACCTTTTTGTTTTTTAATCTTCCCTCCCCTCCTCTAAGGTGTCTCTCTGCCCAGCATCACACCCCTCACTACCAGCTGTGACTCCCCCGGACTGGGCTGCCCAGGTAGGAAAACCAAACACATCTGCAGGTGAACACAAAAATAACACGAGAAACTGAGTGACATTTAACATTAGAGCTAATTTCTGTGTGTAGTTGGAACTCGTTTTACAGTGAAGTAGTTATTTAAATGAAACAGTTATGTATAACCTACATATCTATGGTCACTGTTGGTTTATATGATCTGAAACCAGGCGAAAAAAATCTACATTTTCTGTCTTTTACCTCGGTGTTGTGCATCATCATGCATATTAAACGTAGTAAGAAGTCGTATGAATGACAGCTAATCAGCCCAGTGCACCTGTTCCTTTGAACCAAATCAAGCGCCAAACTAATATTTACTGTGGACAGTTGGTTGGCAGAAACCTCTATGAGAACCTCTGATGGTAAAAAAGAAAGAAACAGATGATTCTTTCAAACTTGCACCCACTGCAGCAATTTCTCTTTTCACATTTATGCTTCATCCATCTGCCATCCGTAACGTATGAACAAGGTCCTGTGTTCTGCACCAGAGCGTCTTTCTGTGAGAGAAACATTCCTGCTTTGTTCTCCAGCTAGATGCTGCTACTAGAGACCGAGACCACCTGCTCTAAAGGATCTCGGTGCGGATGTTTTGGTGTTCACACCTGCACTAGCTGTGCAAATGCACCAGGGTTCGTTTTAACCAAACAGGTGAGGTGCAGTCTTCTTCTGCATCTGTGTTCCAGAAACTTCACTTCCTTTGCCTTCAATCGTGAAGCCATGCTGAATCTTTCAAAAACCTTTTGGTTGCAGCTGTTATTCAAAGTGCCTGTAGGTTCCACGTTGTTATCATGAGTGAACCCTGGCAGCGTTCACGCCTTGAATTATTCACTGAAGTACACAGAGAACCCTGACCCCTAACTGCCAAGAATGATGTATATCACTGGTGGTTTTCTCCATGACCACATACATATTTAATGCAGGTGAGCCCAGAGGGAATCAAACTCTCAACCTTGGCAGCATCAGTTCCACACGCCTCCCATTCAGCTTCACAGGGTTCTGGTTTTTGCTGTTAGTCTCCACTCGATGTGCCTTGTTAAGGAGGACCCAGTGGCCCCTCGGTGTTTCCTGAACCCCCTAAAGCTGCTGAGCCCCTGAAATGGATTCTGGACGCCCTGTTAAGAGAAACTCTCTAACCTTAATCAGACTTGGGTTTGGTTCACACAGCCGCCACCTTCCTCAAAGCCCTGAACATGTTCTTGCCTCAGAACTTTCCCAAAGATATACGGTCTTAGTTTGAAGGAGAAAAGGAGGTGGGGATGCTGGGAGACAAGAAAAGGGCCAAATGTAAGAAGATGAGAGACATGAGTGAAAAGAGAAATGTGAGGAGATCAGAGGGGATCAGAGGAGAGGGGGCGGTAGAATAAAAGGAGAAGGAACTGGGGGGAAGAAAGGCAATATGATATCATCACTCCATCGATACACCAACTTTTCCACTTCTCTGGTCCTTTATGCACAAATTGAAAATGCTCTTAAAAACAGGTGGCTGGCGTTGAACTGAACTGAAAGGAATTGATATTTTTGAGCAGGTTCTTATCCAAGTCAAGGGTCTGAGGCCACAACCTGTTGTACAGATTGGGCAGCTCTTTGATTTGATTCATGACTTTGGGCTCTATAAATGAAATTGACTTGGCAAGCACAGGGATCTCAATCAAGTTGAAATGAGCTAAAAACCCGAGAAGGAAGCTTGTTCTCGCCCAACCCTTCCACCCAAGTGCCTGCAGATGACAAACAAAGTGTGGAAGGTTTTTGGAATTTAGCAAACTCCTGACCCTCTCTGCCCCTGACGGGTCGCTGAACAGTGTGGAACAGATCCTCCTGCTCAGTTAATGACATTTTCCTTAAGTGACCTCTCTGTGTCCTGAGAGGAACATACGTGAAGGAGCCAGAGAACCCCCTCCCCCCAGGGTGCTGTCCAGCTGCAGCAATGGGCTGCTACTGTCCAAACACCATTCAAGCACAGATCATCTTTTTTAAAGAAAATCTCCTTCTAGTGAATCAGCTTTGCTCCAGGAGGTCACATGAGCTGGAACTTGAACAGTAGCTTGGGGGCCAGCAGACGTGGCCCAACCCCTCTCCCTAAATGCCAGTTCTCACGCTATCCTGTGCTATGGAGGCCTCAGAGGGACATTTTTTCTAAAGGTCAGTTTTTGTGGGATTGTGCTCTTGACAGGAACAAAGTTGAGCCAATTAAGCTGCAGCTTGTGTTCCAGAATATAAATGACTACGGCAGCCCGGCAGGTCAGCAGACCATGGGAGAGCGCTCACAGGGTTAGACGTTCTCCAACTGTATCGATCCGCAGAGTGCAGGGTCATCTAAAGAGCAGCACCCCCGGAGCTGGTCCCAAGTCGGTCCACTGGGCCACCAGGACCCCTGAAACCCTGGTGAGAACGTCTGCTTCAGCAACAGAGGTTCATTCAGGAAAATGCAATTCTGTCTGAGTGGGAAGGTGTAAGTGGATACAATCCAGCAGAACTACCAGTCACATGAAAGACGGTGCTGATGGAATTTAAAGGGAGGGCGTCTGATTCAGACCTCAAAATCTGAGTTTTACACTGGATATTCTTATGTTTCTGCAGTTGTGATGGTCAGTTCAGCTTGTCTTGTCCAGACCTCAGAAAGTTGGTGGAGCAGTGAAGAGTCCCAGCTTCATACTTTAATTAACAGGCCTAACAACAAAAATCAACTCAAGCCTCGACAGTTCGTGTTCTCTGTAGCAATTCATTGACAACTGCTCTCATATTTTATGCAACAACGCTGATAGAAAACAGTAAAGCAAATTGCAGCAATGCATTTGTACTGTATACGCGTCTGCCTCATACTTTTAAAGTTTCTGCACTGAAGATGATCATACGGCTTCACAACCATTCATCATCCTCTGCATCTCTCTCTCTCTCATCCCAACCCCTTGTCACTGCCGCCAGCCGCTTCATCCACTGACTCCACTAACACCATCAATGCTACTAATGCCACCACCCACGGTAAGCAACCCTCATCCTCGCCCTCCACCTGATACCCGTCCGATTCCCTTCTCGCCTCTCTTTCATCTGTAGCTTCTTACGCCTCCATTCTTTACGATTTCGCCTCCTTCTCCACTTCCTTGTGCCCTCCCTTTTCACTCCAGCACTGTCCTGTTGCTGTTTGATCACCTTCTTACCCCCCCCCCCACGCTGGTGTTCAACCTCCCTGTACCCCTTTTTTTTTAAATGCTCATTTATGTTGTTCAGCTGCTGATCTTTGATGGCTTATCTCTTGATCTTTGTCAGCAGCAACTAAAGCCAAAATCCTCAGTTTTGTCCCCTTCTCTTTTGCCTCATCGCTGGTACATTTAAGATACATTTTGTGGCTCACCTGAGATCTGAAAGGAAGATTTGAATTTCCAGTTAATCCTCAAAAACAGTGATGGTTTTCTCATCACAGTCAGAGCCCCCTGAAGTTGTGAAGGTTGACCTTTTTAGGGACCCATGAAAACTTGCTCTGAGCTATTTTACTTTTCGTGCACCTCTGAAAAATAAAATCCTCCATTATTAATTAGATCACTCTATTATTCATCACCTACCTGGGAGAAGACTTATTCTGCTCTGATGAACTGGTCCAGATGAACGTGTTCGACTCAAAAGGACTGAGACTAGATAAACATTATCTACCACTGCATTAAAAAAATGAGCTCATCATATATTTTCATTAGTTAATTAAGCTTTCTATTATTCTTTTTCCATCTGAGAAGTTGGAGAGGCGAATGAATGTACCAAGGAATTAGCTCTTGTTGGAGCAAAAGAAATCCATCCTCATTAGCCTAATCAAAGGACAGTGCAGCTCACAGTGGAAGTTTAAATATGTAGGGCTCCGCTAAAGCAGGAAATACCATTTACTTGGCACATAGCGATTTCTTTTCAACACAAGCATATGGGAGGTCTAATCCCTGAGCATGTAAAAGGTTTCTGCATGTTGGAAGTATCAGCGTTTGCATCAGTTCCTGACCGGCACGTGGCTGCATTAACACCAAATTTGTTTTCCATGCGTGGTCCCTCTCGTTCTGCTGTATCCTTTGATTTGTCATCTCCAGCTCTCCCTCCCATCACTTCACCTCCATCCACCATCCCCACCACTAGCATGCCACTAACCCCACCCACCAGTACCACCAGCTCCTCCTCCTCTGGTAAGGCTTCACCTGCTTTGTTGACCTCTGGGTGAATTAGACTACTGTTCTAACTTAGATTACTGTTACAGCGCTTTGGGAACCGGTTCGGTTGAAAAGCGCTATATAAGAAAGAGTCCATTTACCATTTACCATTTGTTGTTCGCCATGAGCGTCTCTAGACTTCCCATTCAATTAAAAACAAAAAGAAATGCTGAATTTTTTCCAACTAAATTGTTTTGTATTGAAGATAGAAAAGCTCTCATCAACACTAATTATGACTGATTTATGATGGGAAATACAAAATACTTTTTTAAACAATGGGTACTTCAGACCGAGGTAGACAAAAGTGCCAAAAACTTCAAACCAAATCCAAACATTGACTCCAAAATGCTTCTGTGAAACCCAGTTTGTGCACCAAATGTCAAAAAGGCTTACTTTGACCAACATTTCTTTGTCTCTGGATCAAGAAAGACTTTGGAGATTGCTCCTGTAACCAAACAGGCTTGGAGCTTGTCCCATTGACACAGTGTGGTTGTGTGTTTTGTGTTACTGACATGGTGACTTATTGTGCTAATCAGTTGTGCCTGGCACTACCATCACCATCACCAGCAGCCCTGCATCCCCTGCCACTAATGTTGCTTCAACCAGCAGTACAGCTGATGGTAAGGTGGCTAACCATATCTAAATATTGTCGCTAGCTAACGTCATAAATCAAGGTTGTGATTTTGACCTGATAACTTACAATAATTTCGTGTACCTTTTGCTTCCCCTTTAGTTTTTTTTCCTAAATATCTTTGTGATGTTGAGATAGAGAGAGAGAAGCGTGAACAGACAATTCATGGAGAGCTGAAAACCCTTTGCAGCTAGCCCTTCGCAGCTAGCTCTTCGCAGCTAGCCTCTGTCCCACTAGATGACTGACAGAAGCTGGCAGAAGAGAAGAGCTAGCTGTTTTCATGTCAACAGTTTGTTTCACCTGTCTTCCTAAAATTATGATATGAGGTTTTCTGACTTCTACCTTTCAAGTCACAGTTCTGACTGTGAAACACTTAAACCGCCAAAGTATTTGATTTTAACCTTAATAATAATACATAGATGAGTGAAAATAAAGTTCATTGTTCCAAATTTAATGGATATTAAGTATTTTTAAACCCTCACACAGCCAATCCAGCATTCATACTCCCATGTTGTGTTGATCTAAGGCACTTGCAAGTCCACCTGTGTTTACAGGTGTTTGCGGGTTCTTGTCCCCACAATGTAGCTGTGTTTACAGGTTGTTGTCCCCCTAATTCAACAGCCTTAACAGTGGGTGGCCACCACAATGTAGCATGAATAACAAGTTGTTGACACTAAAACGTGAATATATAAGTTTACACATACATGCAGCAGAGAAGGTTCACATTTCCTCACAGGTGTTTGGTGCATCCTGCTCACAGATTGGTGCATATTCTACATACAGCACACGTCTTAATATTCTGACTGTTTACTTCCCCTGTAGCCCAACAGGCAACCAGAAGCACGTCAGCTGCCACCACTAACCAACCAGCTACTAACCCCACAGCGCATGGTAAGAGCAACAAGTCAGCTGAGTGCATGCAGCTTTAACCGTTCTTTACAAAACCAAACCACCAAACGGTTCATTTATAACGAAGGGAAATCAAGTTAAATTAAGTTCAGTTTATTTCCCAACCTGTGTAAATGATTATGGGAACAGCTGCACCTTTGATTGGAATTAGATTTTTTATTTGGACCTTTTGTATGAATATTAAACCTTTAGACATTTAACACATTTAGCAAGTAGTTATTTCTTATTATTGCTGATCGTGTTTGAAGCAACCTTTATGCATGATGGAACCGAGCTTGTCGTTATTTGGGTTACAAGCACGTGCACTCGGGTGCGTAACCAGATTTTGGACCAATAGAATGCCGATAAATGCTTGAAACTGGGGCTGTAACTAATGATATTTTTATTATTGGTTGTGCAAACCTATTTAGTCTGTTTTGATACCAGCAAAAAACAGAAGTATGACATGATAATATACGATAAATTAGCCGTTTCTTTACTTAGTTAAATAAGAAAGGGTTGTATCTTCATGGGCGCAGACAGACTCTGTCCCAGTGTATCAAACGTGTTCGACATTCTGTAATTCTGTTTAAATAACACCTGTTAGATCATTTTGCATTCTGCTCATAACACTCGTACTACCAACCAAATGCACAACACTAAGAATGCAATCGCTCGTCTTATTCCATCTGTGGCCTCCTCCTGTTCCGTCTCCACATGAAGTCCCAGAAACGACTCCTGCACGGCTTTTACTAGCTACTAACCAGCCAGCCTCTAACACAGCTGTTACTGTTGCTTCCTCCCGGGGTAAGACACACACTCGCATGCATCGTTCTGCAGCCAAGGTCGATGTGCTCGTCTTCTTCTACTTCTTCTTTGCTGTCATACAAAGGCTTTTATTTATCCAGGAGAGTTACAGTTGCTCTTTTTCAGCATGTCCATCTTTCACATTTACACTTTTCTCACCTGGGAGTTTTTGATCTCGCTAGTGCCTTGACGTGATTCTGTATCTCTCTGATTTAGTTCAGTTGTATTCATGTTCTTCCAGGTTTGTTTCATAATGATCAGCGCTGCCTGTAACAGCTGCTTCCTCTGTTGTCGCACTAACAGCTGAATCTGTAAGACAACCTAACCCACTCACAGAAATATTGTTGCGGTTTGGGTTCCTCTCAAACACATTTGCATAATATTTCATAGTTTTAACTTGTTTTCCATTATTCACACTTTGATCCTTTCTTGCAATTGTTGTTTGGCTTCTGTTCATATAATTGTATATTTAGTCTGATCAAACATAGTGCAGTAATCCTCACACTTGTCGTGATTAAAGGAAGGACATTTGGGATGGCTCAGCTGTTGTAAAGGTGTCAGGTGCTTCTGTGAATTCTACTGAAAATACTGTTTCTTACTTTTGTTAATCTGTAACCTGCTTTTTCACCATAATGGCGTCTGGTTTGATGTGCCGTGCCCTGGTGACCGCTGTGAAACTACACCTGTAGATACTCTTCGGCAGCCCGAACCCCTGGCTTCCAAGTCCAAGCCTCTGGCTGCTGGTCCAGTGTCTCACAACAGAAGACTGCGGCATGTTTTTGGATTAACTGTTGCTGGATCCCCTATTTCTCACGCACCCAGACCTCCAGCTCCTCCACCCACCATAATCACACAAACCAGGCCTGCTTTCATTCCCAGCATTCCTGGACGAGCCTCTCGTCGTAGGTCCCTTGCATCCAGCCAGTCAAGTCCTCCAACCCAAGCCACTAGTCTCCCAGATCCAGCATCTCGGCACAGACTCTTAGCTCCCGTCCTGGGTCCCCCAGCTCCACGTGAACCCTCTCACCAAAGACCGCCATCCTCCCTCTCCAGGCCTCCAGGCCTTCACAGATCCAAGACCTCTCTGGGGTTCATCTCAACCCCTTTGATCTGGCAGGGGAGGAAGAGGCCGACTGGGGGAAGACGTCCAGCTGCCAGCAGAGCGCCACCCAGGCCAATGATCCACATCACGAAACCCGCTGCACAGCCAACCGAACTCAAATCCACAGCCAGGCCTACGTACACAACACAGACAAGTGGATTTAAACACACAGCCGGACACACACATGCACCTGGTTTGAAAAACGCAACACACATGATGGGATATGTGATGCACATAATTGCTCGCGTAAATTCATCCACTCAAACTACATCACGACCAAACATTACGCACCAACCAATCTCCAACAGGGAAACGCCTACAACCACTCGAGGCTCAAAACTCCCTCCTGAATCAGGGGTTTCGATCTCGTCTCAAGGGTCCACTCCATGGCAGCGTAGAGATGAGTTATTAAATAAAAAGGAATCTTCCTCAGCGGTGGGGGTAGCTCCCCTGGCGGCATCATCATCATCATCATCATCATCTTCGCTGTTGTCATCGTCGTCTGCACTTAGCAGCAGAAAGAACAAACCTGTAGCGCCACAGTGGTCGCTGCTCAGCATGAGCGGTGGCGAGAACCAAACAGTTGCCCTGGGTAACTGGACAGATCCTCTGGACCCACTGGGTGACGAGTACTCATCAGGGTCTGAGCCATTTGTGTATGATTTGACTGAGCTCACGGTGGAGGGCAGTGCTTTCAGCTTGTATGAGTTTGACGCTGCCTACTCCTTGGATGAACCCGCCACCATCCCTCCAGCCGTCATCGGCCCTGATGCCAAAAAGGAACAATCGTTCAACAGATCAGACCCTCAAGGTGCTTTTCTTTCAGTCACACACCTTCTAACTGCTTCTGAGGGAGGAGGTGAAACGCTCGCCCAAACAAATTCTCACAATGATTCGGAAACACCAGTGAGTGGCTTAGCAGCAGGCAGCAAGCTTCCTCTAACCCACTCACGAGATAGACTGATGCCAGAAACCGTTGCATTCATCAGCAGGTCTCAAATTAAAATTTCACCCACGTTTTCTGAGACTTTGACAGCAGCTCAAACTCACCACAGGATTCCAAACACTAGTTCAGGTGGTCAAGTTCCCTCCCTTTCACCCCTTCTCTTCGTACAGCCGACACCTTCTCTGCTCATGGTGCAGCTGAGCTCCGCTCCCTTCCTCCCAGACAAGATTTCCCCCAAGCAGATCTTTTCTTCTTCCGCGCCACAGAAGGAAGACACGGCCCAGATATCCTATTCATCCCTTTCTCTAAACCCCCTGGACAGTGTGTATGAAACAGACATTGCTGGAAGTGATGTTGACCTTGCAGTGGCCAGAAGTACACTGATTAACAATTTATATACTTGTGCAACAATATCTCCCATCTCCTCTTCTAACATTTTTTCATTCCCTCTTGACATTCATCGCTACCACTCATCTACCCTCCAACCTCTTATCCCCACATCCCCTCCTCTTCCCTTTCTTTCAACTCTACGTACCTCCTCTCATGCCGTCGCTCTGTCTGCATCATCATCTGTCTCACCTGTCACTGCTACTTTACAAACTCCAACCTCCGCTTCCTTTTACTCCTCTAACATCCTCACCCCTCTCTTATCCTCTGCTCCCCTCTTGTCCACCACTATTCCTATTCCACCCGTAGCTGATCCTCCGCAGCCCTTCCACTTCCTACCCTCCTCTTCCCAGCAGACCAAGCGAGGGCTTTCAGAAACAGACGGCGTTGTTGAATCTCCTCATGTTCCAGAGTCAGATGGAGTTAGTGGGAACTTTCAGCCTTCTCTGTCTGTGTCCTCCAACCTTCAAAGGGCCTTTGTGGAGACGAAGGTTGACACAGCATCCTCGTTGTCGCATCCTCTCTTTTATAAAGCCCAAGCTGAATCTCAGATGCCAGTAGTTGATGGTGCACTGCTCCCTGAATATCACTTACTCTCTACTGAAGAGTCCTCTAACAATATATCAGGACCTTTCAGAAGTCCATTGCCCTTCTCTGAGAGTAATCAGCTCCTTGATACCCAATCAGGTCCGTTTGACCATTCAGTCGGAACTTTTCTAGACTCTTCCTTTAGTCAAATTGAGCCAACTCCCTCGGGATTATCTGTGGAGAATTTAGCATCCAGTACTGCAGAACTCGACCTGCTGGACCCTGATTTGGGTTCGTCCGTGGTTTTGTGGCCCTCATCTCATGCAGCCAGTCTGTCAGTCAGCCAGTTATTGGTTCATTCTGATCAGAGATATTTGGGCGACATATATACTCTGCCAGACGAGTCACATCAAGTGCATCCGCCTGCCGTTGGCTTTACATCACTGCCAACAGCTGGCATTTGGGCCTCTGAACGTACCCCGACTCTGCTGCAGGCAAATATTGATAGAACGCAACGTTTGCACTCTGCTTCTTCCTTGTCTGCCATTTCTTCTTTGTCTTCAAATCCCGTCCTTTCATCTCAGAGTCCCCTCTCCCATCACCATGACAACCTGTCACTGAATGTAGCTTCAGAGACTCGTTCTGCCGCCGAGGTCATGCTAGATGCCGGCGCTACAGAACGGATGGCGGGACAGGAAACTGCGGTGTCCTCACCCTCCTCACCCTCCCGCAGCACTGTAGTTGAGAACTCTCGTCTCTTGGCTCAGACAACTTCATCTGGGTCACAAGACAGACATGCTTCCAACCTGACCTTTAACAGAGATCCATGGAAGCTGCACCATGCAATCTCCTATTTACACACCGACACCCAGGTGAACACAAACGCCGCCACCGGTGCTCACACTATCTCCAGAGGCTCACAGGCACTCGCTAGCTATGACGATGCATTTTATCACCCCACTTCCCTTATGTCAAATCCATCTGGCATGGCGACGACCCAGACGCTGGCACTCCACAGCAGCCCAAGTGCACAGCGTAGCACTGCAACCCCCCAGCACGCTTCAGGGCTGGATTATATGCACCACTCAGGCTTGAAACAAACTAACACTGAACACCGAGGCCGTCTGGTTCATGCGCAGGGTTCAGCACACACACATATGGGTGATCAGATGGATGCGACTGAGAAACTAAACCTGAGTCAGAGGCCAAGGCAGGACACACAAAATGCAGAGGCACATGTTGACGGTCGGGGGCAGAAGCAGCAATCTCCCCCACTCCTTTCACCCTCCATTTTGCCTTCTCTTTCTCTTGCAGCAACCCTCACACCTCCTTTTCCCTCTCTTCAACTTTCTCCCATCTATCCTGCAGTCCCTCCCTACATAACTGTCTCCTCCCTTCCCCACTCTCGTCTCCTTCCCGGCTGGGTGGCATCGCCGGCAGTGCCTGCCAGCATGGAAGAGGTGGAAATTGGCTCCTTGTCACGTAGGTTGCCAACTGCTGGATTCCGCCAGCCCACAACAACCCACTCCCCCTTGGACACTCATTTACACCCCTTCCAAAGATCCGCCACATACCCTGTTAGCCAGTTGATAGAGTCAATCCAGCAGTTCATCACGGTCCGCCAATCACTTCCTCTTGACCAAGCCTCCACACTCCCTGATGACAGTTTGAAAACCAGCCACTCAAGCCCCGTTGGTTCTGCTGAAGAGTATGACAATAGCGATGTTTTGGCACAGCGTGCAAACAACCCACAAACAGCAGTTGCTTCCATGTTTGTCGATGGTCCAGAATCATCACCTGAGGCCTCCAATAATCTCACTGCAGCTGGGAAACTGTCACAGCTCTCTGCTTTATTTGACCCTGCGGATGTTGTTCCAAAAATACATATTGCGGAGGAACGTGCCTCTGCTGTAGGACTGGCTTCTTTAGCCTTCCATCAGCCTAATGAAGGTCTGAATCCAGAAGCTGCCATGAACACGCAATCATTTCCTGTCGAAATGCAAGCCACTCCTCGCTGCCCCACTTCTCAACCCAATTATCGGCCCAGCTCTGCTGTAGCAACACAACCCACTGGTGCTCCGGTTATTCCAAACCCCCTGCAGACATCTGGCCTTAATACCCCCTCTTCCACGCCAACCTCCAGATCCCCTACTGGTTCCTCTATCGACGCCCCAGGTCTTGGGTTTGAGGGGCTCCCACCTCCTCATATTGACAGCCACACAGTTAACACAGCGGGCTTCAAATACATGTCCAATGCAACAACTGTTGAAACACTCAAAGAATCTACTTTAATGCCAATTGAAACGACAAACAACACAAAGGCTAGAAATGCTACAATTCTGATAGAAAATGGAAGCATAGAAGCATCTCAGGGGAACATTATAGGCAGGGAACCAACGTCAGGTCTCAGTGTGAATGCAGGCACATCGGTAAAGTCAAATTTAACCATTTTAAAGCCTGACGTGAACTCAAGTCCAAGCGTGTCGATTCACAGTGGGAATCGGAGCTCGGGAGTATTTGCAGACGGGGCAGTGAATCCAGACCCCAGTGACAAAGATGTCTACCTTTCCCCCACGCCACCTGTAGTCGTCAACGCTCACCGTTTCACAACCTCAAAGAACTCCTCTCCAGCAGCTCCATTCAAAGCAGTCAGTATGGCAGCCAGCAGTGGCGGCAGCCTGAAACAGGCCACGGTGCGCCCTGCCCCTGTGGATTTAACAGCCAAGCCCGCGTTGCCATGCCAATGTAAACAACGCTTTAATTTTACATGTCATTGTGGACTGTCAACGTGGAACAGTATGTCATGCAGTTACAACAAAACTGTAGATGTAGAGAATCAAAAAACAATCATCTGTGCTGACAGCAGCATGCTCTGTGAAAAAATACCATCATAGTATCTTGTATTAAGTCTTGAAGTCTATTTATTTAAAACAGGTCGGACTGTTAAGTGTTAATGCTTGCAGATTGCAATATCACCTATATGGCTTAAAGTATATGGACTCCCCTGTCCACAAACTTTAATATCAGTACAGATATTTTAGACTGTTCCTTCAGCTTTTCTGCAACAGTTTGTTCCTGCTTCAACATGGCAATGTGCACAAAGCAACCTCCATGATGAAATGGTTTTCCCAGAGCTTGACAGGCCGACACAGAGTCCGGACCTCCACCCTGTGCAACATGTGTGGAGTGGGGGCTATATATGGAGGTTATATTCAGGTGTCCACAGACCTTTGGCCATATAGTGTATTAATGCTTGATTCAAAACCAACCATTTGAAGCTGGTTGAGATGCTATGGATATTAGCGTCCCATTTGGCAGATAATACTTTTCTTCCAGTAAAAAAACAACAAGGTTTTAAGGCACAATACAAGATGAAATGACATCTTAAGGTGGTCGGGTTTTGCAGTGTCGTATCTGAATAGCTGTTTTTAGTAAGTAATTAGACTCAATAGAAGTTTTTTGCCTGTACTGTAGTGGTAGATATAAATAGCTGTCAATCAGGTGAATGGGCGGGATCCCTCAGCTACTGGAGGCTGGTGATTGGTTCGTCATGATTCTGGGCCCTGCGGCTAGTTGTCCAATCACACTGTAGTATTTATCCTGGTACTTGTAGTTAAAATAAATGGATTGTAGTGCTTTATTTCTGTCCATCATTACAATATCCACTACAAAGACGACCCCTACCTCGTCTTTCTCTCCATTTTCTGTTTATCTACAAATCTATCATCCTCATTTCTTTACACTCTTCACTCCATCCAGCTTCTTGGTCGAGGTGTCCTGCTCTGCTGCTCGTACTCTCACAAAGTAAATATCTCCGTTTTACATACTGCTGTGAAGTCCAGGCGAAATGTCGACCAGCTGCTCCCCCAGGAAAAACCTCAGAGCACCATACTGCTGAAGGTCTGCAGCTTGCAGGGTCTCCACCAGAACTGATGGAGTAGAAGTCTTCTGACCGCCTCAGTAGCACTTACTAACAATTATAGATACCGGAGCGACATCTAGTGGCCAATGTGAAGCATAGCAGGAGCGCTAAGAGCCCTACAAATGCCTTATTGTGGAAGAAGAGCTTCTTTTTGGGACATTAAAATAAGAAATAATGACTTAACAAACAATAACATCGTTATTTACATGTTCACAGCAGAGGAAGACGAAAGATGTTTAATACTTAATATTGAAGTTATTTGCTTAATAAATGTGGGTTTTCTTCCAGAATAGAATCACACCTGTGTATAGTTTATCATTCTGCACGTGGCTGAGAAGTGACTGTGTGAGGTGCTTTCAGGCCACACGTGTGTTGAAAGTGTAAAAACCTTCTAAAGATTGAAATAGTGGCCGAGAGTCTCTAAACGTCTGCAGACGACAGAAACATGTCCTCCTGCAGCGTCTTCTGATTCCAGATGGTCCCGTCAGGCGGCACATTCCTCCTCGTCGCTTTACACTGTAAAATCGGATTCTTACGGAATTCAATTAGCTCCAACCGCTCAAGTCATCTCCTGCTATGTGGCACAGAGACCCATTATTTGTGTGAAACAGCTTGCGAGACAAATTGAGGCTGAAGTATTTCTTTCCTCTCGTCTTTGTCTGCAGAGGAGTTGTTCTACCGGATTTCCTTTGTGGTGGATGACGGTAGTGCGGCGCTGACCCAGGCCGATGTTGAGGGAGCCGTGGCCCTCTGGGTAAGATGAGTCCAGCTTTTACTGCCAACGCTGCACTTCGCCATGACTTCACCTTCATGCAAGCTCAGCACAAAACGTTTCCCTGCGCACAAAAACAATGGACCGAAAGCCTCAAAAACAGGAATGTAGTTGAGATATAAAAGTCTTGTGCCAAATTGAATTAAGCCACAAACGACTGATCGACCCCCATTTGTAGTTTAATTTACTTAAACACAAATCTAGTTGTTTTGATGCATCTTCACTAACTAATTTACAGCTAATAAAATGACTACAAACCAACAGACACAATAAATCTGGGCTTCAGGGCCCTGATGCTGTGCACAAAATAAAAGAACGTTAATTAGACTTCAGACCGTCACACCTGCCTGTTTCTGTAACTGACGCAACATTTGAATAGATGTTGTCTTACCAGGTGAGATGTTCGTGCTTTACGTTTCATCAGCAGAGCAGATTTACATAGATACTAAATTAATACTAAATAAATAGCAATAAAGCCAAATAAATTCTGTTAAAACTGTAATATTGTCTGTGGAGCAGACAAAGATGGAGATGGGAACGTACTTGTTGGATTACTTTACTCATAATGGGAGACGTTGGTGATGTTGGTGCGTTCAGATTCATACTGGACGTTACATCTTTTATTGGTTGAGCGACTGATTTGATTTGGTTTCTTCTTGCAGCTCAATCAAACATTTGACAACTGGACTCACGCGGTCTACGTGAACTCCAGCAGGTAATTGAATCAGGAGCTTAAACATGACAACAGTGTCAGACCTGCATCAAATACTGTTTGCAATAATATCTGGAGGTGAGTAAAGTTTCAAAACAGCAGAACTTTGGTTTTTATCCACGACAGGTGAACAGTGTTCCTGATAGAGAGTTTTTGGAAGCTAGAAATGTCTCAGGTGTATTGTGGCCGTGTTGCTGTGTAGGATACATACAGTACATCTCTGTGGCAGCAGAACGGTTTAACAGAAATCCAGTCTTCTCACCTCTCTAACGTCTGTTTGTCTCCAGCGTCCAGCCTGGTCTTCAGAGAGGACCTAGCCCGGCAAGGTAACTGGTCAAAGTGTAATTCTGTTCTAACCCGTCTGTTGCACGTTGAGCAGCTTATTTCAGGTGTGTTTTGCCTCTCGTCTCCAGTTATTCGTGTCAGGCCCTGCTGGTGTATCATTACATCACCAATCAGAGTCTGGGGGAAGCTGCTGTGTCCGCCAGGCTGTCCAGCAGGGAGGCGCTGATGGGTCGCGACCTGCAGATCCAGTCCTCCTCCACTGCTGTCAGGCTGATTGGTGAGGAACCGACAAAGATGGACAACAGCAGGGACCTTTCATAGTCGCTCTGCAGGACAAGACAATACAGGACAGGACAATACAGGACAGGACAGGACAGGACAATACAGGACAATACAGGACAATACAGGACAATACAGGACAGGACAACACAGGACAATACAGGACAATACAAGACAATGCAGGACAATACAAGACAGGACAGGACAGGACAATACAGGACAATACAAGACAATACAGGACAATACAGGACAATACAGGACAATACAAGACAATACAGGACAATACAGGACAGGACAATACAAGACAATACAGGAC
>JAVQJF010007434.1:0-19878 GCA_036023855.1 Gadopsis marmoratus
GATTGTGGACTGAATGTTGTGGGACACACAAGCTCTGCGGGGGTCCGACGAACCTCCGACTTCACTGCAGCGAGGCGAGTTTCAGAACCTTTTTTAGATTTAGCCAGTTAGCTGAGGACCTGTAGTTCATCTCTAGCTGGACCCTTTCTGACATTGTCGGCTGCACAATGGAGCATTCTGATATATTATGGAGTCTAACATCATTCTTACAAATATATTTTTTGTTAAAAATGGCATGTGCTAATGTGGACAGAGAAAAAAAGTCATGAGAGAAAGAGAGACAGAGAGTTTTTTGGCACCAGGCCTTTCTTGTGAGTACTTCTATAGTGTTATTCTAGAGAACTTATAATAAGATATAAAGTGTTGCTGCTGTAACTTGGTATCTGATATGATGCTGTTGCAGCGCAAACTATTGATGGGTACAATGCATTTGTCAGCCCCCCCACCCAATGACAATGAGCATATTCACAGTGATACATAAGAGATGTATTAATCCGTACAGATATTACTTTGCCGTTTTCCTACCAAAAAACATGCATATAAATATACAGACATACATGCAAGCAATGAAGAAATTAACAGCATTATTTGATTTAGAGCACCTTGAATAGTCAGATATTTCATTAATTATTACAGCCATGAAAGGACTTCTTTAGCACAAAGAAAATGACAGATTTTTGTCTGCTAGGTTCTCTGTTGTATTGCATATACATTTCCAGAAATTTCACTATAAAAACACCATCAATTGCTACCATAAACATACCAGGAAGCAAAAAGATTATCAAGATTACCAACCGCTAAAGCCAGCACTTAAACTTGCTTTAAAACATTACTGTTTGCAATCAGTGACTTCTTAAATGTGGGAGTGAAAAGAATGATTTCTAGAGATCAGCATGTATGTGGGCTTCAGATATCTTTACTGTATTTGGTTTTGGTTGAGTTCATATTATTCAATGGAAATCAATGGTTTCATCTCAACTTCACAAGCAACTCTGCTTTCGTTCACTTCACTGTGGCCTCGAGTAACAGTGAAACTTTAAAAAAGATACTTCAGAAGAACAGCAAGACTTTTATACCATAAGAAAACTCCTGCTGCTTCACTCCGATAGCATTCACATAAAATCACTCTCAAGGGCCGTATTTTAATTCCCTCAGCAGGCTCAATCACTTTCCTCTCTCTTTCTGAGACAGTGAGGAAATTAGGCATTACTCCGCTTTTTCTGCCTCTCTCACTCCCCCCCTTCTCTCTCCAACTCTGAGAAAGTCAGCGTGGGTGTTCGGGCTGCTGGAGCCTCATGTGAAGAATCGTCCCACCTCTTCTCTCTCTCTCTCCTCTCTGGCACTGACTGCAGGCTTTCCTTGTGTTACTGTGACATACCGAACATCCTGAGACTCCTCTAGACTTTTCCTCCTGTCCCGGTTTGTCTTTTCACTTTTGTCATAACATCACTTCTGTGCTACTGCAGAGACATTTACAACGATACACACAGACCGGCACACAAAGACAGTCTGATATTACAAAACAGAGAGGTAAACAAACTACAACGATACTGCATAGTTGAGAGCATCTGTCCCATTTAGATACAGAGTACAACATATTGCTTTCTGTATATCTTTCGCGCATTATATGCTCATCTTGATGTATATACAAATTTACAAACACTTAAGAATAGATCCAAATGGCTAAAGAAAACTAACTTGCTATCTCGCACCACAACTTTCATCTCCTGTCTATTTCTTTCTGAAAGTTGTCTTTTTCATACAGGGCTTTAGTAGTTTCATAAACTTCATACACTACGGGCACACACACACACAAACAGTTTAGACTGTTAGCGGGCACAGAGGCGCCCTAAAGATAGGAGTTTATCACCTTTCATTTTGCATCACTCGTCTGTGTGTGAGAGAGAAAGTAGGCAGGAGAGGAAACGAGGCAGAGCAAAGGAGTTTGAAAAGAAGAGAGGTACACAGACTGTGGGCGGCAGCACAGCTGCATGTTTGCGTGTGTGTTCATTTGTGTCTGTGGTAATAACATTAGAGCTCCTCCGGTCTCATGGCAATTACATTTCCAACAGAGGTCTGCTTCTGTGCTGGGCCGGAGCCCGGGAAGACACACACACACACACACACACACACACACACAATAGTGATTTGTGATTCCCCCCAACCCACAAAACACATTATGTGGAGACAAACATGCACACAATGGTATCCTCTAACACTGTAATGATGAAAGTATCTTCCCTTTGTAGTGCTAGTCGATTCTTCCATTAAAGCCTATGAATTCTGACATTTTGTAGCACCTAATCAATTGGTTTGGCCCTGCATCACTAGTTTATACCTATACAAGATAGAGGGTCAGCTGACAGTTAGAAAAAGATGTTTTCACAAGGTCGCAACTTGTATAATTAGGAGGTTAAATTGCAAAGGATTAGCTAAACAAAACAAACAAAAATAGAAAAGCAGCTTCAGTGCCTTACTTAAAGACATTTCAGCACTTGCAATTCCAAGTTTAAAGCTCACTCTCTCCAAAAAATGTCCAGTTTAAGGTCTGTTTCTCTGACAAGGCCAACCTTTTGCAGATTAATTTGCATATACGATGACTTGTTTCTTGTCATCTGATGGTCAATGACACATTCTCATTGCCACTGGCCAACAGATGAGAAAACTATTTTGGTAATCACAGGGGGAGATTGACACCAATTTGAAAGAAAAAAGAACCTCTTCCTTATGGTATTACGTGTGATACATTTGATGCGTGCGCAGCCACGAGGCCACACCCCCTACAACCGTTGTTCCCTCAGTCATTGCCTTTTTTAAAAGAGAGAGGGTTCTAGCAGAATCTGAGGGTGGGGGTACACTTTAAAAAATAAAACTGAAAAGCCTCCCGGCGTGCTATGCACCTAAATGTGTAGCAGCAATAACGCACATGAAATCAGTTGACACAATCAGATTAGTATTCAAAAGATGCATCAGTGCATTGGAGGCTACGCTGTTGTACTATTTTCTTCCAAGCAAGACTGCTGTATGCAAACATCTTAAGCTTTCCATTTTAAGAATTTACTATTTAAATGCGTATTGGGTGTTTTTCCCCCCCATCAACTTGAGGTCAAGAATGAGGTCAAGAGATGTCTGACTTGCATCGTAACAGTAGAAATGTGATACAATAATCCTGAGAGGCTGTGGTGAACATAATTGACAGACAGCATTTTATAAATGTCTATAAACACTCTTAAACTACCATTTATAGTAAAATTCAACCATTAATTAGGTTGCAATTTCACTATAGATAGTAAAAATAGACCTCACACACCTATAAAAGCCAAACTGCATTCAATTGTCAGCTTTTATAATTTGATATATCCCAGCTACTGTCTGCATCGCCCTTTTTCTCTTTACTTTGTGTCCACAGACAGACCCTGTTTCTAATTAGTCTTACTTCCTCCGTTACGTAAAACACACAAAGAAGACACACGCACACACCAAAAGACAGCCAAATGGGCGCACACGCACACTTGTGTGTGTACTCTCACAAATAATGGGTACGCCTGTAGGATGTAAATGAAATAAAGCAGAGGGAGAGAGTCCTTGCCTGCTGCTCTGTAAACAACCCGACAAGAGAGCTGGAATGTAAGGGAAAGAAGTGGAGGAGAGTATATATATGGGTGTTTTAGATAAAAGGGGGAGAAGAGGGGTGATTTTGGGAAAGAGGGGGGAAAGCAAATGGGAGAAGGAAAGAGGGGGAGAGAAAGGGGGAGCGCAAGAAAGAGGGAGAGCCAAGGTTTTTAAGAGGTGCTTGGTAACTAAGCTAATGGGTTCTTTTCTTCCTTGTTTCTGTCGTCCATTCACAGGCTCGCTTCACACTAGCTTCTGTCCTGAATGGAGGGAGGTGATCACTGATTCATCGCCCGTTCATCTTCTCAATTAATCGGTTAGTGCTTATCACAATTTTCCAGATTTGAAGGTGTCATCATCAAATGTCTTGTTTTCTCGGGCTGATATGCAATTTATTTTTATACAAGACAAAAAAAAAAGAAGCTGTAAATCCTCACGTTTGAGAGGCTGGAAATCAGCAAATGTTGATATCCAATCATATAAATAAGAGAAAAAACAACAAAGCCTCAACCCAGATCCATTTAATATTATCCACGTCAGCCAATATAGCAGATTTGTACCTTTTTAACAACTGATCATAAGAATACCAGTGCAGTTCAAAGTTTTTACCCTTCTCATTTGTACCTTTATAAGTACGTTAAGGACAAAAGCATAGACACACATCGTCACAGGAAACACTGACTCCTCTTCACAGGAAAGGGAAGTAACTAAAACACTAGAAAACCAATAGCGTTTGATGGTTTTCACACATAAAGTCAAGAATGCGCCGAAACCATGTACGCAGCACTGTTGTGGTCGTGACTGCAAAATGTGTGAAGAAGATTTAAATAGCTGACGGACAACTGTTAGTAGACAATGTTCACTTGCACTTTTGTCAAAAGTTCAACTACTTTCGAATAGACTGTCATCTACCAACACTGGTTTTATAGAATTACACTGGATTTGGATCCGTTTTTAAATTCATCAAAAATAACACTTTACAGTACCTCAACGTCAATGCCGTTATCTCTCTTTTGGCCTCAGAATTACAAGCACAAACGATTAAAATAAAAAAAATCATTCTCACATTGCTCCTGCTCCTTCCACACTACCCTTCCATTTCTATTACTTTCATAATTCCTATTAGTCAGGGGAGTAAAACAGCACAGCATGACTGAGTTGGCCAGTTTCCTGTGAACGCTCGACTTACTGCCCCACACACACACACACACACATATACACACAGGGCGTTGCCCCCAAAAGCCCAGCGCCGATTTCACAGACCCCCTTCAGGGTGCGACCAAGTCATGTGTGCTCTTAGACACATTTCTTCACAATGACTCGAGGATGCCAGGGCAGTTACTGGGCAGAGAGAGAGGCAGATGGAGAGAAAATGAAAAAGAAGATTAGAAAGACAGAAGAAAAGGAAAGAAAAGAAAGGTTGCAAAACGCTAACAGAGATAGAACAAGCTAGAGAGGTAGAGCTAGAGGTAAAAAGAGAGATGTGGTTGTTAGTGGGTCTAACCTACTTTCTGTCTCCTGGCTGAATAAGTCAGCATCGCTGTACTTCCCTGGCACACTGAATAATTCACTCACTCACACACACACACTCTATCTCTTTCTTGATCTCAGCACTGATTGGCAGAAAATATGCTCTTCCTGCAGAAGCGGTGAAAAGAAAAAAAAAAAGGTTTGTGTGCGCTTGTGGCCAAGAAGTGGGGGTGTCGAGCACTAGTGGCAAAGAGGCTTGATGGTCACCTTCCATGCAGACACACACACACACAAGCTAAAATAGGTCACCCCTTACAATGCTCTCACAAAAATCCATCTCCGGCGTAACGAGCATGTGGGGAAAGATGCACGGCTACAGCACAGAGACTAAAGGGGGTCTATGAGTCTGTCGCTCTGTCTCTGTCAATTCAATAAGCTTGATTGCCGTTCTCGCCGTCTTTCTTTCTGGCATTCGTGTCCCAAATGAGCAAAAAAGCTACAAAGTCATATTTTGATGCAATGTGCTTGCATCAAATATTTTCAATGCATTATATACTGATCAAGTGAACAAAGAAATGTGAATGCAAGAGGGTTGTGATATAAACAGCGATTGTAGCGATAGTTTGACACTTTAGAAAATGTGCTTATTCACTTTCTTACTGAGTGTTGGATGACAAGATTGTGACAAGATTGACATCACTCTCACATCTGTATGCTTAATATGTAGATGGCACAAACAGCCAAGCAGCTTAACATAAAGACTGGAAACCAGGGGAGACTCCAGTAAATTATTGCCCCACAGCCAAAAAAAAAAATTGTTCAGGCCTTAATCTCAAGTAAATCCGTGAACTGTCGTCTTTACACTTTTCTTCTTTACACGACTTAAACAAATAAGATTTAACGTGTTAATAAGGCAGATGTGGAGATTCTGGTAGGCAGATTTTGTTGCCTCTGGACTGAGGCAAAATATATGTTTCCCCTGTTTCCTGTCTTTATTCAAAAGCTAAGCAAAGCAGCTACTTGCTGTACGTTCATATTTAACATACAGACATGAGTGACATCGATCATCTTATCTAACTCTCGGCAAGAAAGCAACTAAACGTAATTCCCAAAATGTAGAAGTATTCCTTTAAGTGTTTTGTTAACAGAATAAAAAGAACAGGTCGCCATGTCAGGTGTCCACTCTTCGCATAACAGAGCTTACTAATCAAGCTGAACCACTAACAAAATAATATGAAATCCCACCCTGACCGCTAGCACGAGTCAGGTGTCCGGACTGTGTGTGTGTCTGTGTGTCCGTCCCCCCTCCTCATTAGCTAAAGATCCTAACAAAGATAATGTCCGACAACTAGCATCAGTTGCCAAACTGTATACACACATGCAAACATGCACGCACGCATTGTGCCGTCATTTCCACTTTATGGCTACTGGCCAATATAGGTCAGTGGAGCACTGACAGCATGTGTGGCATGAGCACACACAAACGTAGGGTTGTAACAGCCCATCATTCACTGGCACAAAGCAGAATGTGCTTTCCTTTAATTAGCCACCAGGCTTCCCTTTCTTTCCGTCACTCTTTTTCCAATCACTAAAGCGTAAGCCTGAATCGCTGCATGCCTATTCTGTTATGCAAGCCTCACAGGCAGCAGTTCAACATGTGAATATGACGACACAAACAGCAGAACATAGTACTAAAAATAGGAATCCAGGAAGAAACTAAAAAGACTCTAAAACCTAGAAAGATTTTTCAAATTCCACAATAACACAGAAAAATGTGTGTGCTTGTGGCTGCACGCAACACGCATCTTGTGTGTATGTGGTTGGCGACAGCGATGCGGTCACTGACCACAGGAAACACCTGGCCTGAACTTGTAAGCACCCACTACGACCAGCCATTTCAAACCTCCGTCACCTCTAAGTTCCCACTTCCTTTGGGACCTAAAATCTCAGCCTTAAATGTATAGTACAGACCCATACAGTATAATGTAGACTTAAAAAAAACTACTCGTACAGCTTCCTTTGAATAATGAGTCTGTGTGTTTGTGCCTTTGCAATGTCAGAAGACTAAACAAAGTGGACCGAGAAAATAAAATCAGGAGGAAGGATCGAGTGGGAAAAGAGATGGAGAGACAGTCACAGAAACTCATGAGGGTTCAGCAGAACTGAGAGACTATCAGTATCAGAATATCTGTCGAGGTGTGTAAATTTGTGTCCTTAAGTGCGTTTCATCCACGTGGTTTTTATGAATGTTTTCATAAAAATAAAAAAAACCTGACTGAAAATGTAGGACATTTAGGATTTAAAACGTGAAAGAATGATAGAAGGTAAAAGAAACACATTTACAGTATATTGAGCTACCGACTGCTACCATTCCGGATTTGAGAAGTGTCCAATGAGCGAGACACTGAACCCCCAGTAGTGTTACCCAGCAGCTGACCACCACCATGTGACTGCTCCCCTCATGAAGATCAGAATGACAATAATTTTCACAGTATGACCTCCCCTCTCTCCACTATCTGTTGTCTCTGGAATGAGCTTGAAAACCACAAACATCCTTTAAAACTGACTGCACAAGTTTAAAGTATATATGGATATCATCAACAGGGAAATCATTACAGAAAGCGCTGAGAGCCAGACACATTCCTGGAGCCCAAACACACAACCTGGGACATGTTTGAATTTCAGTTAAAATGGACTCCACTGCCATACTAAACAAACACAGTTAACATTTACCAGCATTTGCCTGGTGGCAGTTTCCCACTCTGGATCTAGGCCTGCAGCAGGAAGCAGATGTGGACAAAACACACATATAATCCCAATCATCTGGGACAGGAGCTCATTGTGTGTGCGTGTGTGTGCGTGTGCGTGTTAATCACCTCCCTGCTCAGATATTCACAGCTCGTACGGGGGTCAAACTGGTGACCTCATGCTCACAGGCCTGATTCTGTCATTTCAACCTGCATATGTCTGTATGTTTAATACATCTCTCACTCTACACCTATCTGGATTTAAGTGTATGTTTCTGTGCATTCATGTGACATTTTTGTGCTTGTTTTATCAATAGAATTTAATAAACTATCAGTGAACAAACAAGATTTTTTTTTTTAACCCCTTGTAGTAAGTACCCTGTTCCCCTCAAGGACACTGACAGGTTTGTGTTTGTATGTTCATACGTGTGTGACTCCTCCAAGTAACAATTTCCTTTCACGTAACTCACACATTACACACACACACAGGGCATTACTGCATCATTTCCTGAGTGTGTGCCTCGGCCTTGTAGGTGGGTCAGCAAGCTTTCATCACGTAAAGCCTGACACACACACACACACACACACACACACACACACACACACACACACACACACACACACACAGTGTTGCATGTCTTCTGAGAAACAAAAGGCTGGTTTGTGGGTTAAGGCAAGTGAGAAGGCGGGTAAGAAAGACGTAGGCTTATGACACCCGAGGAAATTGGTAAGTCTTCCTATAGTAACATGAGGCGGGCTTACAGTGGTTGCCACACACAGACAAAAAGCTGCAGCTGACCCCTGCAGTGTTCCCCTCTGCACCCACACACAAGATAATAAAAGCACACAGCCATACAAACACACATCAGTCGAATAACAACACAACACAGGACAAACTGTGAACTCATTCCCCTCTGTTGATGCTCAAATGCATTTTCTTAGATACATTTACTGAAACCTAAAGCCCCAGACCTCAGTTGACTTCCTTTGCTGAGTTAATTTGGGACAGCGCTGAACAATTTCTGCTTTAGGTTCTCTACGCACGCGCGCACACACACATGCACACACAGAGCATGGAACTAGCCTACCATGCTGTTACACACAAATAGGGTCTTTGCATCCCTGACCAGTGAGATATATGTGTGTGTGTGTGTGTGTGTGTGTGTGTGTGTGTGTGTGTATGTCCTTGTGTAATGCATGGCCATAAAGTCTTCCAGATCATGTGCTGCAGGGTCGGATGTGTGTGCAGGCAGTTAACATGCTTGCGCGCACACACACACACAAAAAGGAGAAGGGGAAGCCCCCCTGGTGACTGTGGAAATTGTTGGTACACACAATCACAAAGCCACAAGAACACACACACACACACACACACACACACCCCCCAGATATTGTCACATCTCATTTTCTTGCCTCCCCTCTGAGTGTTTTATGTCTGCCCAACAGGACACATGTTCAGAGAAGCGTGTGTGTTGCACTTTTTCGCTTTCTTTGATGTGCTGCTTGGGAGTAATCTGCTTGCAAAGGTGGGGCAGGAACACGCGCACACACACATAGAGGCTGATCTCCCATGTCTAAACCCTGTCTAGACTACAATGCTGAGCGCAGTGTTCCTAAAAAACGGGTACAGAAACATTATCCGAGTTGGTGTGATGACACAGGTAACGCAGATCATGTAACTGATCACACAGATCTGCGTTTGGTTTTGTTTCCGGCCTTGTGGTTTATTTCCTGTCTTTGCATCATGCTCCATTTAGTCTTCTCATTTCCAACTTCAACCACTTCTAGATAAATGCTGAACCTGTGAAATCATTTTTAAACCTTTATAAAAAGACACATAAAAAGTGTCTCATCCTATCACATACATGGCCCACAATATCCAGGCATCTGTTCGTGTGCCACATGAGGGCACCTGGCATATAAACACAGATAACTGCAATTTGTTTAAAGAAATTTGCTCTCAGCTCCATGTTCGAAAACAGGTTATATTTTGCACAAGTTAAATTTGGCATCTTCTGTAATACTATCACACTGCCAGGGTTTGGAGATCCACTGCCTCTGGGGACAACCCTGCAAAGGTGGTTGGGTAAAACACCATGAGGCATTTTGGTTAAAAGTCTTCAGTTTCTTTCAGGCTGCGTGATGGGCTACTAGTTACAGGTTTCCAATAACACTGAGGTCACAAGCTCAATCCCCACAGCTTGTATGTCTTTCAACAGCTGAGTGTTCAATCAACCTGACCATGAGGTAAACGCTATACTCCTACCGCCTCACTCAATGTACTGTGAGTACAACTGTCACCTAAATGCTTTTTATGTAAAAATCAGAAGTCTTAAAGAAAACATGAAAGCGAGCCTGCATAGAAGAAGAGCGTCGCCAGATTGCTAAATCCAGAGAAACTGTGCACTCTTCTCTTTCTTTGCCCAAATGACAGTCTGTGTCGAATACAGACACAATCTCTGCCAAGAGGAAGTGGCGCATCAAAACCGACGTGCAAAATACTGTCTCAGAGACAGCAGGCCAGGCAGTGCTCCGCCCATAAAAACAGGGAAGCCAGATTTATGAGTCAGCAATATAAATTTGGATGGTCCTGGTCACAATTTGACAATAAAATTTCACCTCATTCAGATTATTTGAATAGAAATGTCGCGATCAGGTGATTGAACCGACAATGAGCTGCCACGCTGTCAACGGGGTTCATACGGGGCTCTGTCATGATACTGTGTGCTCTTAAATGTGCTTTCGTTGGACCGCTGACTAGCTTGCTAGCTAGTAATGCAGCTGGTGTCGTCTGATATTTAGGGTTATATTCAAGCCAACTGCAGTTTATCTCTAGTACATTTAGGTAAACCTAATACATTTGTTTACTTAAAATCACACTTTTTTAAATATCAAGACCTTCAGAAGTCTTTTTACTCATTTTTATCTTACGGTTTCTTTTTACCTACCGAATCATATCTCATCTGACACTGCAATGGGCACATTTTCCCCAAATGTTTAATCTTTTTTTAAATCTTCTCTGGATGTATCCATAACGCTGACTCTGTAACCGGCTATTTGTTAAAAAACTCCAGCTCTCTTACATAAGCGCACTAATAGCTGGTTTGCAACGCCGTGGGTTGACAAAGCCAGCTGATAACCACCCTTCTGAAACGAGTAAGATTGCCATTGTTTGGAAGCAACGACTACCCATATGCCTCAGTTTTGCTGAGACCAGCGTCACGAGACAGACTCCAGGACTCAACAGTACATATTGCACCTTTCATCCCATTTGTATCCCTTCGAGTCAAGCCATCATCATCAGACCAGATTAGTTAATGTGCCTTTTACCGACGACATGCTGCACGATCTCACTGCTGAAGCTCAAATCTGTTGAATAGTTACTGGAGTTCTTACTGCCATTTGGATCCACCAACATGCAAAGTTGTTAAGTTCATCTTTAAAATATACTCTTTCATAGAATCACCAGAAAAAGGCAGAGGGTCAGGGAAGAAATTATAGGCACACACTGGCTATAACGCTAAATGTTTGTGAAAGTATATAGCAGTGTAATCTAGCTCGTACATTACTATAGCACCGGGATTATGACAAAAATGTGTCCCATCTTTAATTCCAGACTCTGGACAGTTCATGTTGTGCTCCGTCTCCTCGCACTTCATGGGAGGCCCTGATGTACTCACACCATATGCACCAGTATGTGCCATTTAATTAGATCAGTTGTTCATGTGTCTCCCTGTGAGTGCCACTTGAAATTCCTAAAATTATCAAGGCCTATGTACTAATTCGGACAGCCGAAATGGGTCACAAAAATGTTCCTGGTGGGTTCAAAGGCATGACAAGATCACGACTGAATACCAGAACAAGACACTTCTTCTAACAAAGGTTCCATCAAACAGCCAAAAAAGGAGCACGGAACAAAGCATATAATCACTGACTCGTTTCCCTATCAGAGCACAGTAATTATGTCTATAAAACACATTCTATATATAAACAACAATAGGCAGTTAAAGTGGGTGTTATGTCAGGGTGTTCTGGTGACTCACAACGCAGAGTAGCACACCCCATACGCTTGTGGTACTGTGAGTTTGAGGCTTGAATTTTGGCTCGAAATTGGTACGAGACCAGCTAAAGCACTTACTTACTTACATGTTGGCTGTGGCTGATGAGTTTTAATTGTGCTTGGTACACTGGCACACAGCCCACCTGTGCTCAATCTGAAAAAGTTGTCTCGACTACAAGCTGGTGTGTCTGCTGAATAATTTAGGTGAAACGCTTAATTCACTGGCTGACGCTGCCAGCTGGAGTGCAAATTTAGCTTGAAGCCCCATTTACATGAATTCCATAAAGCTGACACTCAGCAAGATTGCATGCACAAATAACTTGATTACATTGAGAAATTGTTCAAATAAAAGAACTTACATGGCCCAAAGACGGCATTTATATTACTGTCTGGAGGGGTGCATGATAGCCAAAAGGCTAAGGGACACGAACGCCAATAAAGCTCATCTGAAAGGAAACTGAACATATATCACAAAAAGAATCAAGAATGAAGGCCCAATGAGCAGTAGGTGGTGTACTGTGAGTTTAAAAAGGGGGTTTCTGATTAAAAGGCTGCCATTTCCGTAGCCACAACCCCTGGAGGGGGAAAATTGATAAAGGAACACTCTTTGCTACCTCAACAACAAGCTTTAAAGACTACCTCGCCTACGGTTCCTCCCAATGTACAGCAGCATTGGACTGTGGTTGTAGTAGGCAGTTTGACAGGGCGTAGATGTGTGTGAAGTTATGAATGAGATGTGTGGCGGTGCTAAAAAAAGAACATACATTTACCCAGTTAACTCCACACGGAGGATTTAAAATTAAAAAGAGCCAGCAGCCAATAAAAATGCACACTGAACAACAATTTTTAAAAAGTAGAGATTATAAAATTATTCCAACAAAATGGCTATAGCGTAGAAAAGGGTTATTTTTTTCTGATCACCTGCTTTATGAAACGAATGACCTGTACATAAGCCAACAGCAGACTAGTCCCCGCTCCTTGTGCAGTCTCCCTCATCCATAAAGCACTTCCTGAAAGCCTCTCATACAGCCCAACGCCCCTCGCTTTTGCGCAACATCCGCTACCTCCCTGTTTTCTGAAACACACGCTCAAAAGGACAGGAGGACAATTCATCAGCACACTTGGGACACATTCACAGAATTTTCCTTAGATTTCAGAATTTGTTATGTACCTAATCTCGGCAAGAGGGGCCTGGCAAATTGTGTAGCTTTTATCCAAAGTGTGCTCGGGAGTTGATAAAGCTGCGGTTTTAAAGCCAGGATAAAATGTTATGAAATGGACCAAGAAAGAATGTTGCAAGCTCCAGCAAGCAGCTTGCATGGGGCAGGGAAGTGAGGAGGATGGTGTGTGTGTGTGTGTTTGCAACTGTAGCCAAAGGAAATAAAGTTAACCGTTCTGACGCTGATAGGCCTCTTTAACAAATCAAAAACACTTAACGTCCCCGAAACATGAATCATAAAGAAAACCCAAACCTACCATCCGTGGCTACAACTAGTTACTGGGGCCTATTCTATTCAAATCCTTTACTAATTAGTTACATTCTTTTAAAGTAACAATGGAAATGTGCCATTCAACTAAAATGACCATATAATGGCACAAGCGGTATTACAGAAGTCCCATTCCTGTTGTAGCTATTTCAGATATTTCACAAGCCTGGAACAAGTCCTATTTTGAGTCCAGAGTTGCAACACATTAACATCCAGTGATGCAGTGTGGGTAAACTTATGACTGCAGGTCAGCGGTCATCATAAGGCAAACAAAATACGTTAAATTATGTTACTTAAACAATAAATGTCCCATTCCACATAAAACATACAAAAATAGTATGCTATTATATTCCTTTAGCAGCCGATAACTATGGAGAGACAACGAAAGACGGGATAGACAGTTTAAGCGTTATGTTTTTTCCTGGATGAATATATACAATCTGTCTGTTTTTTATTATTATTATTATGATGATGACGTACACATAACTAAAAAAGAATGCAACCTAATTTAACTCCCCTGCACTCAATCCAATCTTCACAAAAGCTATAATGTTCAGTTTAAGTTGGACAGTTTTGATTCAAAGTCATGGTCATTTTGGAGGCTGTGTTTTGTGGCGCTGTTTATGATTGCATTATACAGTGATCCCCGATATTCTGTGCACCCTATTTATCAGCCAGGTACAGAATGAACTGTATCTGGCAAGTCAATGTACTGGTTTAACTGACTTTAGGTGCATTTATCATCCACTACAGTACATGATCTGCTCAAACCTATTTTTAACTACAGTCATCCTGTAAGTATTTCTAGCAACAGACTATAACAAGACTATGTACAGGGATACTATAGGTACAGCATAGGAGATAATACACACAACTCAGCTCGGTTAGAGGATATTCACTGCTTATTGAGTATCAGAGGACAGTGAATCACTGCACTGTATCCCAACAATCAGGCATCTGCACTTTAGCCCGGCATTAACCTACAAGCTAAGCTATCCCAACAACGCCGTGTAAAAATTAGCCCAGGGCTGGAACGTGACGTGAAAGGTGTCTTGTTTTGCTGTCGTCGCCTCTCCGTTTTAGACAAACAGGAGCCGGTGCTGTTGCCGTGGTTTGGGAGACAATGCTAGGCCGCCATGTAAAGCCTGGAAATGGGAGGAAAAGGAAGAGGGCAGTGTGGCCGCCCCGGCCTCACCTCCTGGGGGATACAGGGAGCCAGGATACGGGGAGGGGGGGGGGGGACATGGAGGGTTAAGTACGGAGGAAAAGGTGGAAATTGTGAAGGGAAAGAGGTCTGGTTTAACAGATATATGGTGAAGGAGGCAAGGTAGGCTCCTGTGAATTCTGACCCACCATAAAGTCGCTGCCGAAGTTGTCCTCTCCCCTCTCCTCGTCCCCTTCGCTCATGGCCTTCACCCCCTGGATAAACTTTCTCAGGATGCCGGCTTGGTCCATCCTTCAGTCCTCTCGTAACGTATCCCGTTGCCTTTTCTTTAAAAAAAAAAAAAACCTCCAAAAGTAGCAAGGGGGAGTGAATTCAAAAATAAAAGAAAAAAGTACAAATAAATACAAATAAATAAGCTTCACGGATCCTCCCAGGGAGTCATCGTCGGTTCACAACACACCTTTTTTTTTTTCTTTTTTTTTTTTTTATTATCGCCCCATGTTGTTTCTGTCTTTCCTTCTTTCTCCTGGGCTCTTTTCACAACGATAGCGATTAGTCCCAAAGAAAAGCAGCGGCCGCCGGGTTTTCTACAAACAAGTTCGCCACCGTGGCGTCACATAGACTGTATACACTTGGTTCTGTGAGAAAAGAAATTAAAAAAGACAAAAGACACACACACACACACACACACACACACACACACACACACACAAAAAAAACCCCCCCTGGTCCGGTCAGTCTATCTACCCCTCCCTGTCTACCTCGGTTGCCACACTCACACACTGCTGCTCGTTATTAGCTACTGGGGAACATCCGGACTGGGCAAAGCCAAGGAAGAAAAAGTCCCTCCTTTTCCACGATATAGCCGCCTGTGATTGGACAGCCGACGCTGAAATGTACAATCTCATTGGCTAACTTGGATGTAGGTCTACCAACGAGCCAGGACTGATTGGATGGAATTTGTGCCTGTCGTTTGGACGGGATTAGTCATCGTTTTTACCAAATGACTGTAAAAAAAAAAAAAAAAAAAAAGGGAACAACCTCAATAGCAAATGTAACGTTTAAATATATGATGTAAGTGTTATGTGTTGTGGTTTAATGTTTTACATAATTAACTTCCAGATGGACCACAGACAATTTTTCACTTCTGTGGGCAATAAAGTTGTATTCTTCTCTGTTTTATTCTATATTGATGACACGTTTTTGTTGAATTCTTAGTCTTTTTACACAGATATAAAAGTTGAGTAACTTTTGCAACATGTTTTAAGTGTCATGTTATGGCGGTAAAACAGTTTTACAATTTTCAATGTTTATCTAATCTGTTTATAACGCTGCTTTAACTATTAGCTGCTGCCAAATGTCAGTCAGTCTGACATGTTCCCTTATGTTTCCCTGCATGTAGAGTCTTTTGGAGTTAAATCCATTGATTGTTTTAAAATGTGGAGAAGGGGATTAATTTTCTCATCAACCTCTGATCCAATATATTGATATAAATATTTTTTTTTTGTCAGAAACACATGCTTACATATTAAATATGTCATCCTAATTGATCAAATGTCTACCATTTTGTATTACCGGCTGTCATTTAAGGTATTTATAAATGTCAACTTCTTAAGGTGGGTGGGAGTTTGCACATGCATTGTAATGTAAAACGCAGTTTACTTGTAATGAAATAGGCTGTATACTGTAAATAAACCTGCCTTGCTGTGTTAAAACCTGCCATCTTTTTCAGATTGTGTCTGTTGTGGAGTGAACAGGTTACAGTAATCTTCTCCATGTCTTAAAATCAGAGTGAATAGCTCTAATAATCCTGTCATGCAGCCATTAATGGGTTTTAATCTAGACAGACAGACAGACAGACAGACAGATAGATAGATAGATAGATAGATAGATAGATAGATAGATAGATCCCCTCTACCCTTCAACCTTTCAGGACTTGACTAGAGGTATTATGTGAAGCCAACAGTGAAGAAGCAGCCAACAGATTAATGGGTCAGATATATAATCTGGATGAAGATACAACCAGAAATACAACAAACAAATTTATGATGAAACATCTTCACCAATGGTCACGTATGCAACTCTCCTTCCTAGCAGAATCAGAGCTAGAATTTGTTCTAACAGCAACACTGGTGTTAGCACTTATAGTAGCAGTGGTTGGATTAAAGTCATGCGTTACATAACTTGAATGACGTTTGCCATTTGTGTGCACCCAGTTAATTTAAATGTAATGTACCTGACAAACTGTTGAGAAAGAGAGAGCATCAGAGAGAAGAAACGGTAAATTGGTATTCTGAGAGTTGTCGGGGGACTCAATAGACACTTACGCGTGATTAACTGTCTTCTGATAAACACGCGGAGAGAAGGGGAATCGAGTTACTTTGTTTTCCTTTTGTTCTAGCAGTGACAACAAACAAACCCATCTATTCAGTCGGAGGAAGAGGGAGAAGGGACGCTGTCCCTGAGCCACTGAACAGGCTCTCACACACAAACTTGTCGCTCTTCTCTTTAAACCTATTTATCCTCAGCACATATTGAATGTTGTTTTTGCTTTCTTTCTCCCGCCCTCTTTTTCTCCTGTTTCTGTCCTTTCTTCATTTACCAGACATGAAGGGCACTGGGGATTTTCATGTCTGATAAAGGAGCCTTCAGCCCAGCCCTCCTCTCGTCTCCTAATTGAGACAAAAGTGCAACATGCGGTCTGTCAGCAAGCCCTTAGCTGCATACTGAATGGGATGTATGTTTGTTTGTGTTCAGTACATTAGGACTGCAGGTAATCATTATTTTCATTATCCACTCATCTGCCGCTCATTTTCTCAACTAACTAATTAATCGTTTGGTCTATGAAACATCATAAAATAGTAAAAATGTCCACACCAATTTCCATTATTATGAAAAGCTGAAACCAGGGAATGTTTAGTATTTTTGCTTTTCTTTGTCAGTAAGTTTTTTTTATATTTTTGTGTTGTTATTGTCAAGTCGAGAAATGATCTAACTAGCTGACTACAGGAAGATGAGCTCTGTCTTTACGTCATCTGTGAGTTTATCTTGTATGCTATCGTATGGCCGAATCACTTGTTTCTTGCTTCAACTGTTCAGTGGAAACAGGTCAAGCAGCCTGAAGAGATAAACGCACCAAGGAGTGCTCGACTGTACTCTGTTTGTGTGTGTTTGTGTGTGTGTGTGTGTGTGTGTGTTTTGGTTGTATGGGGAATAATATTTTAAGACAGACCTTTTGGCCTCCTGAGCTCCATCCTTGTCTCTCTCATTTCCTTTTCTCAGCACTGCTTCTGGTTTTTCTGTACTGTATCTGACCCTGACCTTTGACCTCTCTGTGGAAAAGACAGGGGGGGGGGTCATCTGAACAAAAATGTCCCAACAGGGATCAATTGCATAATTACATATATTAATATCCCCCTTGTTTTTCTTCCTTAACCACTCTCTCTTCTTGTCCATCCTCCTTTACTGTCCCTCCCATCTTCTCCTGCTCTTTCTCTCTAACTCCCTCTTCTTTCTTACTCCCCTCTTATCTCTCTCCCTCCCTGTCTCCGCCTTTTACTCACTCATTTTTCTCTTTCTATCTCTCTCTTTCTGGAATGTGCTGCTCAGAAGCAGCTGAGTGGAGGAATGTTGCTGTAACAAGCCCATACACAACCCTCAAGGGAGGGAGGGTGCCCCCACCACACACACAGTATCTTTCACTTCATGACGTTTGTTCTTTGACTTTCTTCCTCGCTGCTAAACAATAAACTCCCTCCTGCCCCTCCCTCGTGTCCTGTCTTTCACGCCTGTGCGCTTGCAGTCGAGGGCAGAGCATGAAGCTGCATGTTTGAGAACATAGCAGGATGAGTATATCTGGTCTCACACACAGAAAGAGAGAGAAAGAACGTCAGCCTGCCTGTTGCAGTAATGAAGTAGAGTGAAAATGTCTGCCCTCAGGGTAGAGGAATGACTTAGTGGTATGTTACAAAACCCTGGCATGTGTCTCTGTTATAGGCTTCAGAATATGTCAAATACAGAGAGAAAACCCTGAATAGAAGGGGGGGGGGGGGGCTATAACCAATGCAGATGCCACCATACATGTGGCATTAATATCCCATTATGCTCTGTGATGGCCTTTGCAGTCAACAGATATCAGCCTAACTGAACACCTATGAGAGAGATGTGTTAGACAGTGCACTCCACCTCCATCATCAAAACACCTCATGAGGGAATATTTGGAGGAATGCTGTTCATCCCTCCAGTAGAGCTCCTGAGACTTGAACACCTTGTGTTGTGGTGGCCCAACTCCTTATCAAGGTGTTCTTCTTTGAATGTGTCACATGTCTGTACCTGGAACTGGCTGGTGGATAAAACACAGGAAGAGGAAACTGGGAAATGTTTCAGCCTGTTTAGGGCAGCTCTAATCCAGAGGTGGGGCAAGTGCTGAAGAGCCTTTACATAAAAGTAATACATGTAGTGAAGTATACGTATACAGTATCACAAAATTCCAATGCTCAAGCAAAGCACAAATACCTCAAAGTGGACGAGGTGGTTCCTGAGTGCAGCAACACCCAGAGTGGAACCCTTCCCTCAACAGATTCCAGCCAGCCTGTACTCTGTCTGCACCAGTGTCTCTCTCTCTCTCTCTCTCTCTCTCTCACACACACACACACACACAGTGGCAGGCAGCCAGACACATTGGTGGCCTCTGTCAGATTTAGACACGTAATTACTGTCCTAGCTTTTGAGAGCAAACTATATGTGTGTTTCACATGGAGTGTGTTTCTGTCAGTGACACTGGTGCAGTTTCCCTGCTTGCATACTGATACATAACTGTGATTGCACAGCAGGACCTGGTCCAAGGAGACGGTAGACAACTTCAAAGTCAGACATGACTGTTACACAGGGACATTTAAAGGAATGAGAAGCAGTATTTTAAGGCGATTCCCGTCACTTATAATGCACTGGCGCCACCAAGTGGGCAACATTTGTAAGTTACAGCCAAACATCATTTGGAGTCGACGATGTGATGAGGCAATGTGATTTTTTTAAAAGAATTGTGACTAGGGATCAAAGCAAAGAATAATAAGAGTAGATTACTATTTTGTAGATGAGGAATCTACTGTATGGTTTGATAGATTACAAATGGTTGTTTAAAACCTCATACAATATTAGTCAGCAAATTAAAAACATTTTATTTGATAGAATTGCTTATTTTTCAGTTGGAGTAAAATGGGAATTCTGTAGAGGACAGCAACCTTGAATTCATGGTGTTGGGTCACATTGGTTATATGTCATTGTGTTGTTTTACTGCCACACTATTTTCTATATATATATATATATATATATATATAT
>JAVQJF010007440.1:0-19979 GCA_036023855.1 Gadopsis marmoratus
AGAACGTCAGTGATGTACTCACAGAAAAACTCCAGCACACAGAACAAAGTGTGTCCCATCCTCACATCACATCCAGCACTGACACTCAGCCAGTCTGCTTCTGAGAAATCCTTCTACTCTGTGTGAAGAGAAAGATAGAAACTGCAGCATATGAAGAAAACCAGAAACTGTGAGGACGCAGAAGAAACGCTTCACGTGAAAATTGGACCGGAAGATTTTTTCAAACTATTTCTTCTGAGTTTAGAGTCTGTGCTTCCTTCCCTTTCACACAAAGCTCACACAGCTCGACTGAGTTTGACCGCAACGTATTTTTGGCACAAATTTAACACATGACACCATTGAAAATGATCACATCATCTCCTAAACATATTTACCTGCAACACTTTATGTTGCATTTACTTGTGCACATTGCTCTTGCAGCCATAGTTCCTGTTTTGTGTTGTGTTTCATTTGTATGTATCTTTGTGTGCATGTACAGAACATCCTGCATGTGTCTCTAACATTGTCCACAGTGCAAAAAGCTTCACACTGAGAGAACTCTGATGCATTCTTTTTTTTCATTCTATGATCCAACTTTTTGGCACATAAAAAGCTGACATTCATCCAAGTATATAAAGTATAGGAAATGTCTCAAATCACTGAGTTCGCAGCACAATCAGCATAAACACAGGAAGATAAGAAACAGAAATCCATCAAGGAGTTGTCCACAGTCAAGAGAGACGTTCTATGTCAAAATATGCACAAGAAACAGCAAATTCAAATGAAAGAAACAGTAGAAATCCCTCTCCCAGGATGGACAGACATGTAATAGATGTCAATCAACAGACAGTAGTGAACTTACTGTAAAATGTGGAGCTGAGTTTCATACGGACAAGTTGTGGCTTCTTCTGTGGTTGTAGTTGCAATAAACTAACTGCACAGCCACATAAAGGAGAAAACACATAGATGGTTTCTTTAAGATGTGATTTTCCATTAATATCTTTACGCATCTAAACTGCAGAAGCACCATGAAGTACTTCTGTTTAGGTGACAAATTAAATTTAGCTTGAAATTCAGTTTGTCACTTCCTGTGTGTGCAGTTGCGACGAATGTAGAAGCCAGAATTTCACCTTAGCATCTTATATACATCTTATATACTCTTTGCTCTCTGCTCATCCACTGTTCCGTGCATGTAGCTACTGTAGCACCATGAAGTAGAAACATAGGCATCACTAATTTGCTTTACTACCTTTTCTCCATCAAACACAGAATAATTGTAAATATAAAATGTAAATAAATACAGAATTATTTTGCGATTGTTCTTGTATGCAGCCAGCAATACCTACCTACATTCAACTGCAGGTTATTTATAACTTTACTGAAAATGAATGACCTCATCATTTATATTTGGGTCAGCTAAAGTCAGGAAATAAAGCCTGTAGTTCAGCCAGTAGAGTTCTTGTACACCCTGAACGAACAGCACACAGCAGGGAAGATGTAGAAAGATTTAAAACACAGAACATAGTTGGATTTGATTAGTTTTGCACAGGCAGAGTCAGATAGGTCTAAAATACAATAAAAAAGTAGACATCAACAATATTAAAAAACAAATAAATAGGAGCTTCGAGATAAGTAGAGGTTACAAAAACAAAGTCCAAACTTAGAGGGGCCAGTGGTCCTAAGAAACCGTCCCCTCCCCAAAAGCCTGGACCCCATCAGACATCATCCATAGACCTGTGGCCACAAAGCCAAAAGTAATGAATATGGAGGAATTTTAATGTCAGATATTGACATGACATCTCTACATTAGAGCACAGGCCCTATAAAATAATACAATTAAAGAATAATGTATTTCATCAAATGGCATAAAGCTGAAAGCTGTCTAATGTGCAGGGACCATCAGCGTCTTACATACAGGTTCTCTGCAGCGGCTGGGCAGGAAGTGTAAATGTGTCAAGAAGACACGCTAAGCTAAACTTAGAAATGAAGTTGTAGATAACAGAAGCAGAGTGACAGTTCCAGTGCTGCATGTGAGGAAGGGCCACCCTTTGTTCTGTTTGCTGTCGCTATTCTGTGAGTACATTCAATTCAATTCAATTCAATTTTACTTATATAGCGCTATATCATAACAAAGTTATCTCATAGCACTTGTTAATGTAGAGCAAGTCCAAGCCAACTCTATATGTACAGACCCAACAATTCCACCATGAGCAAGCGCTAGGCGACAGTGGCAAGGAAAAACTGCCTTTTAACAGGCAGAAACCTCAGGCAGAACCAGTGTTCTAGTCACACAAGACTAGTGTCCCTCTGTGATTTTTTAATACTTAAGAAAAAAATCTGACATATTTCTCCAAATGCAGAGGTCATCTGATAAAATGAGTCCCTTGTTAACCAGAAACTATTTTAACTCAGTTTGAGTATTGTCAAATGTTGCTGAAGGAATAAGTGGATCCTGCCTTGTACAGTGTCACAGGTTGAGACTCGACTTAGTTTTGTTTTTGCACATTCTCTTCACATCCTCCGTGCTTTAACCAGTACAAACTCTTTTCTCATTTCAAACCATTCCATCTCTTCCTGCCAGCCCTCCAGTCACCTGAACCTGACCTGCCCCTCAGCACCTAATCCAAAGGTTTTCAAACTGAGTAGAAGATGGGGCTGTGGAGGGAGACCCGAGGCAAGGATACTGCGTGAGGTGCACGCCGGTGTTCTAAAATCATCGGGAAGTTGGTTATTATAGTTTGGCCTTCTGATTTGGCCTACAGAGTGTCAGACTTTGTAAACCCCTGACATAATCAGTCCATTGCATACCAGCTCACTCCCGTTGACAGATCACCTACTGTGCTCCAGGCTTAACATTCCAGCAGCTCAGTGGGAATATAGGAATATTTTCATCCAGGCTAGATCTCTACTGCAGTTAAGATACCCAGTATGCCATGAATCAGGTACTACTAGAAGGGGACACATTCAATCAGCATAACTTGACATTTCAGAATGAGGACACAGAGATAGGCTTGGTCAGACAGAGAAGTCCTGACTTCAGCAACAGCTACCTTCAACCTAAGTGCAGCGTATGGCTGTATGTACCAATCCGTATGGAGTTTGACAGGAATTATTTTATTATGCTACCAAACACATCTAATTAAACACATTTACCTTAAAATAGACTTGTATCCAATGCTTTGTTAAAGCATCCATAGAAACCTCAATCAACGTCTTCAGAGATACTGTTTTGTGCTTCCAACTACATTTCCACATTAGAATGCATGCACTGTTTGTGCACTAAATGCTTCACAGGGACAGTTATTTACAACTTCTTGCTCCCGGTTTTGACAAAAGTTTCAGGCTGCACTGAATGAACACAGTCACTGAACTGTAATTTACAGAGTGTACAGATTCACTGTATGTTTTCAGATACCAGAATTCAAGGACTATTTCAACTGAGAAGCTGCTGGCATCGGTCTAATCTAGATGGAAAATCTCATTCCTTGGTATCTGAGGGGACACAACTCCTTAGCGGTGTTTCTATTTTTATAGTAGAGTTCTGTGAGCAGAAAAATAAGGTTCACATTTAAAATCTGAATGTCCTATAGGTCTTAAAAAATAACAAGGGTTTAAACAGTAGTTGCTCAGTTGTTCACTTAGAAATCAGAGCTTTAGCACTATGACAAGGCCACAGATGAGCTCTCCTGTTTTTCAAGGAAAATGCAAGTCAGTGGTGAAGCAAGAGCGAGAGGTCAAGGAGTGAGAGTAAGAGGAAGGACAGTTGTCTCAAAAGAGATCAGGGCCACATTGGTTGAAAATGTGCTCAATCATGGATTAAGTATGAGGGAGACTGAGCGGAGAGTTCAGCCCAACCTGAGCCGCTACATGGATGCAAACCCAATTTCTTTTTTGGTATTTTTTCGACATGACGATGGACGACCATTTTTCTCCTGTTGAGTATGTAAAGTGTTACATACAGGCTACAGTGCACTGAAACTGCAAAAGGCAGAAACCTAATGGTACAATATTCATATCAGTTTTATATAACAGATATGATAGTCATATGATGGCATGTGTGTTATTTTGATGGAAAAAAAAAGACAGGGATAAAACAGTTTTGAATGCAGTGTTTTCTTTTGCTAGAGACTTGTAGCATTTTGTGTTTGAGGTTTTGAGAAAATAAGACAAAGATTCAGAAAACGTGTGTAAACATTTGCAAATGTAAACGCTCCATCTGAGAGAAAATACAAACGTCCTTGCCTTCAAAAACATTGACAGTACAGAATTGTCATTTCAAATCACCTGAAATTGTCTCAAACTTTAGTGCATGCAATCTGAGATGTTTCAGAAAAACATTAAACTGCAAAGAGGACTCATTTTGCTGCAGGTATCATGCTGTCAACAAGACACCAAAGTAAACCTTAACAGGAGACCATAAATGAACATTTCAAATGTCTATCTGCCAAGCAGTACCTGACAGCACTGCAACCCCACCCCAATGTTTCTTCCTTTAAAACCAACACAACAAAAGACTGTGGGTGCTCATGGCAGTTAGTAGTTAAGTTGGTGTTTCAGTTTTCTGCTGTTATCTTGCTGTATTATTTGGACCGATAGATTTGTTACGTGGCCGGTTTCTAGTTAACAGACGGTATGCCACCTGTGTATCTGACTGTTCAAACCCAAGCCTGCTCTCTAGGGGGAAAGATACCTCTGGTAGTAGCGCTGTGCGTTTGTATGTGTGTATCATGACAGATGGTGATGATCTATTATGTAAACCACACACACACCAAAAGTAGAGGATACAAACGATGCTTGAGAATCAGTCATGAATGGTACTGCATTTATATAGCGCTTTTCAGTCAGAGTGGGACGAAGCATTTTATAAACACACACACACACACACTCTGATAGATGCCATTGCAGGTGTTGGACTGCTAGTTGTACGACTGAATAACTCCCCTCTCCCACCTGAGCCACAGCTGCCCCACTAAGCATTCTGGCAAGCACACAATCCAACCCTGGACCATCTGTGAGGTGCAGACTATCCACCAGGTACTGACTTTAAGGAGTTCCATACCATACATCCCCTGTCTGAGCAACAAAAGGTAGCCTGGAGATTTGGTCCAAACACCAGGGTCCTTCAGGAGACATGCTTTGTTTGTTTTGGGTGTGTCTCATTAATCGACTACTCTGTAGTGTACTAGTACCGCTCTGTCTTAGCAGCCACATGCAGTGACCACATTTGGAGAAGGAGCTGCTGTCTGCCCCCTCAGGTATGGTAGTGTTGCATGAATATAGCAAAATCCCAAACATAACTTTGTATTGTTTAGTATTGGTGTATTTAGTATTATGAACATAAATGAAAAAAGTAGAATGTGTGTGTGCAAGTTTGTTCATCAACCAAATGATTCCAAACCACCCAACGAAGCAGAGCAATCTTCCTCTGCCTTGATGTTGCCATATACTTAATGACAATTAATACAATATTTTTTTTTTTTTGCATTCTGTCCTATATTTCTCCATGTCTCTAATATCATAACATACAGTATTTATCCCCCAAATTTGGCCTGAAAATGATCACATCTGCAATGTCCCTTTTCCAGAGAATATCTGAAACAGTGGAGCTCTTTGCTAATTCTTAGAGCATATCGTTCCAAATGATTCAGATTCTCCCCTGTGTGCGTGCTGGTACTCTGGTCTACCTCAGGTCCAGTGCCATGGCCTCTACAACTCTTAGACAAACAGAGTAATCTCACAACATGCCAATCCAAACTGACAATCATATGATTTGCATTCCACAGCTGCCATGATAACTGAGTCCTTATTTGACATCGTTTTTCAAACATCAAAGAGCTCACAAAAATACATGTATCCTTCACCTAGCCTGCCTGACAAAATTCATGTGTTAATAATTTTATGAAACCATTGAAAGCATCCAGGATTGTGCATCAGGGAAAGACTTCTGCAAAACTACAAAAGTATACATTTGAATCAGATGAACAGGTTTTACTGTTCTCATAAAAAGCATTGAAAAGCATTTGTGAGACTGTGCCTGCATGGATGACAGTAAAAATGTTGCCAAAAGCAACATTCTTGTAAGAGGTGGTAATTATGTAATGAGACCCCGATGACACTCTTCTTTTCAATTCAATTCAGTTTTATTTATATAGCGCCATATCATAACAGCTATCTCAGGGCACTGGCATTCTTTCCACCCTTCTTCACCTAGACATAGGTGTCTTTTTGTAATGGCATTAATTATGCTTTGGCAGTGTGTGATAAATGCATCCATTTCCACACTGTTCAAACAAAGCAGTGAATGCAACATGTTTCTCCTGCCTGATGAGAGTGCTCTTTGAGACACAGTTACAAGGTGTAAAGCAACACTTTTGAATGAAAAGATGCATATGATGCCGCAGCTGGTTTACAGTGAAAACTTGAGCGAAAAGAACAGATCCTTGTTTGGCCTCGAAGCAAAGTGGCTTCAATTTACAGCAAAATGCTGCGTTATTATGCCATAATAGGACACAGGCAGAATTTGCACAAATAACACCAAAATGTGACGTGGTTAAAATTCAACATATTGTCCACGTGCATTTTGTTTCTGTATGTTTCTTTTACATCACACACATGCTGGTCTTCCTGGCTACATAATGTGGCAAACCAAGAAGCAATGTGAGAAACCTCTGACCGTTTGACCTTTTCAAACATTTGAGCCTCTAAACATTCATGTATGAAGTGATATCAGACACATCACTTGTAGCCAGCTGAATCCCAGAGCTCTGCTGAGGACTGATAAGATGGCACACAGTCAAAGTCTAGGGCACATTACCATACTGAGAGTCTGAGGGGGGAGAGAGAGAGAGAGAGAGAGAGAGAGAGAGAGAGAGGGAGCGAGAGAGAGAAAGAAAGATTTTGTGTGTGTGTGTGTGTGATCCGCAAATGTACAAATATCTGGGTTAGCACCATAACAAATGGGGCACAAAATATGAGAAACAGAATGGCCCTTCTTCTCTTCTTTTACAACTGATTTAGGATGAAATAGTTTATTCAGAAAGATATAGGCAAGAAGGCTGAGGATGTCTTTTTCGTTCTTCTATTGTGCATACAGTATAGTACATTATCCAGGCGAAGGAAAAACCAGGCGTTTTGATAGAGGTCAAAAGTACGGTGGCCCTGAAGGCCCTTGTGTTTTGTCAAATGTTGTTATGCCATCAGTTTCCTCATAGTGAAACAACCAATCACAGCAGCGTAGAGATTAGAGCGTCCCTCCAGTTGATCTAGCACCGTCCCCCACAACAAATCTATTAAGTTATCTCTGAATTCGCTTGCGTTTGGTCCAATCACAAACAAGAAGTGTTGTCCCTCCCTTTCCATAATCTGATATGTTGTTGCATTTTGACCTTCAGGGCCACTGTACAAAAGCCTGGAGTGGAGTACAGCTGAAGGGGAGGTTGTGTATGATACAGACGTTTGTTTTGCGTTCACACACAAATGAAGATTACAGAAAAGTTCGACTTCACGGAGTGGTGGGACTGCACTTGCTGCTGCAGTGCACCAATCTGATAGACAACACACAGGGGCAAATGCTGCAAATAATTCGTACAGGCCAGGAAAGCCTTGTGTTGCCACAGCATGAGCCCTTTGGTAAGATACGCTGAGTGACCAAAAGCTGCCGTACATGAGCATTTCATGTCAAACACATGCACTCTGCTGGGCTGAACAGCAGTACAAAGAAGGGAAAGAAGATCAGAGACTTCCACGTAGATCTAAGTAGTTTGTTATTTTGGCTCTCAGCACAGTGGATATGAAACAAAGCAACAGCTATGAGGTTAAAGTGCTGACTTTAATCTCTAATTTGCGGGTTACACATCAGCATCAGATTGTAGCACTTTTTTATTCATATATTCCCCTTAATTTTAGAGGACCACGATGAATAGGCCAAAGTAAACATAAACATATTTGGACGCAATCAATTCTTTGCAATCAATGCCCACCTGCAGTCCCATAGAAATGAGCAGATGCTGTCCTCCCTCGTGTTGCTCCACAAGACTTGCATAGGTACACACCTCCTTGTTCCATTTCAAATAGCTTAAGTAATACATTTGAACAATAAAAAAATCAGTCAGGAGTAGAATGAAAGCATTTCCATTAGCAACCTCAAGCTACAAAACATCCCATACATCATTATCTGAAACATCCTGCTTTTTGATGGGCTCGTGCTCCGTGCCTTTCCTGTATGGTTTGGCCTAAATTTGGTTCTGCAGGACTACAGATTTAGCCCTCTCATAAGGAGGAACAGGTGGGCAGGATGAGGTTGTAGCTTTTTTATAAACCCAATAATGAGGATGTGCTCTGACAGCTGAGCAGACCCACCATGACTAAAAACAGAAGTGCTTCTGTCCACAGCCAGAGCACTGACTCCATATTAGACCTAGTTTGCTAATATATCCTGTGTGCTTTTTAGCCAAACCTGCACAGTGGTTGGCTTGATGGACAGTCTGTCTGTTGTTCTGTTGGTCCAGAGTGAAATCTTGACAATTTTTTTAATACATCAGGATGGAATTGGGTACAGATATTAATATTCCCCAAATAATAAATTCAAATGATGTTTGTGATATTCAAATGCCACCAACAGGTAAAAGTTTGACTCTTCCGGCACTTCCGTTCATGAGAGGATACTTAAGAAGCTAATGACCAAATTCTTATCTCAGCTGTACTTTAATATGAATGCTTAATTATTGCTAGATATTTGCATGTTGTTATTATAACAATGCTTTGGTGACCATTGCCATTCAGCTCAAAGTACAGCAGAGTACAAAGCTGACAAATACTGAAAAAGGTGGGCCTGTCTGACCATCCCAGTATCTCTAAGAATTTTGTCCATATTGTACAATACCAGACCTCTTGATTTACATCCATTGCCGAGAGTGCCGATACCAATGCATGAAGTATGGTGCATTTTATGTTGCAAGGCAACATGTTGAGGTTGGGGTTGGGTGGTGGTGGGGGTGGGGGGGGGACATGTGCCATGTCTGACTTTCATGCAGGACACTGTACCATCAGCATAGTGTATTTGCCATAACCATGATCTTTCCCTGATGTTAACTATACCAGAGTTGCCGTGCACAGATATTTCAGAAAGTGAGAATTTTAAAAATATTGGCATTCAACATAAAAAAAATTAAATAAAATTGGATTATCCAGAGTTTTGCAGAATGGTCCAATATCAGGCCAACTTTTTGGCAACGGGGCAGTTTTGTTTTCTGGAGTGTAATCAGCATTAGAGCCTTGCGGGGGAAGGCTCTAATGGTTTTTGGACACACATCCTCCAGCGTATCTCTCGAGCATGGCTGTAAAAAATCTTCTATTAACTCGAGAATGGCTGTTAATCTTCTTAACATCAACTTTTGTGCGACACTCTCGCTTGAAACCATAGATTTCAGTGGATCTTTTCGGTGCTTCACTGTTTTGTGCAATGAAAACCAGTGATTCACCGACATCTTCATCGAAACATCTCTGGCTATCCATCAATACTGCTTATTACCACAGTAACTGATTTTACAGGTAGAAGATTTTGCAGGTGCATTTGCAAGAAACTGCAATGTGATGTGCAAACCACAATCAACTTAATGTTTGCAACAGTAGTCCAGTCTCAGCAAAGACTATAAGTAGTGTCTTCTGCAAATCTGGACTTAGATTCACTTCTTAGTTACAGTAACATTAAATTAACATGGCTGCCATCAAATCTGATAGCTTTTAACCATTACATGTTTGAAATTCATCGTGTAGGCCTAGAGTTGTGAGCCACTGGGTTGCTACAGACAAAGCAGTAAGTTTGCATCTTGGGCTGATGTTTTCTCATGCAGGGCTTGGTTGTCCGCTCTGTGACTCTGCCTCTTGACCTCCCTCTCCTCCAGGCTCCCTGGTGGTTTGTACAGGCCTGTCATTCTACTTAAGCTATGCATCAAAGGCTTGGGGATGGCAGCTGCAGTGTCACTGGGAAACTTCACAGCTTTGCCTGAAGGCACTCTAGTGGACAGAGCTGACTTGTTGGTGCCTGGTGGCTGTTTAGACTACCTGATTGATACTGGTTTGTCTTATCTTGGCAGCTTGGAAGAGCTGATATGGAGGGGGCGGGGGTTGTTTTTTTGTTTTTACTTTATTTTTCTTAACTTTTTTTTTTACTATTATGAGACTATGACATCATGCACATGGATCCAAAAACAAAAGGCAACCGCTGTTAATTAAAACGAGTCTGCCATAGATATGAAACGTGCCAGGCCCGTTTCAATAAGTGTGTCATAAAGAATTCGTGACCAGATTTAAAGTGACGCCCCCTTGTGGAGACCGTGAAGGCAACAGTAAGTGTGTGACGTGTGGGTGGAGCTGTAGGTTCAGACCTGCTGTAGCAGCTCTCTCTGACTGATCAGTTACAAGGGATGCCACCAGTGGAAAACCATCACACTGAAGAAATGCGTGAAAATGGAGCTGAATGTATTTGAATTCGTGTTATTATCATTATTATTATTATTATTGTATCTAAATACTTTTACTTCCACTTCAGTCAAAAGCAATTGTTTTTTGAGTGAGAATATTTCTGATTTTGCAAACAACAGTTTCCTAATCATGCATCCATATGCGTGCAGTTATATGGACTTTCCATTTTGATTTTCGAGACATCCTTCGCCTGACCTGTGGCTCAGTGTGGCTCAGATGTTGACTTCGAGGACGCCCGCTTGATTGTCTTGCTGAGAAAAGAAAAAAAAAGAGACTGCAAATAATGCTGCTTTCTTTAGAAAACTTACTCTAAAGTTCTCTTTATGGCGCTTCAACATGACAGACTCTAACTTGAGGAACGAAAGCAACTATGGGATCTATTTTGCCGAAGGTTCCAACGGATCCGTTTTGGACCAAACATACCCGAACGGCAGCATCACGACATGCACGAACTTCACAGTGGACTCACAGGTTGTCGGGGTTGGGATCATTCTCTCCGTTTTCATTTTGGTGGCAATTGTCGGGAACATTTTGGTCATCCTGTCTGTGGTTTGCAACAAACACCTGCAGACGGTCACAAACTTCTTCATCGTCAACTTAGCCATGGCAGACCTGCTGCTGAGCATCATCGTGCTGCCGTTCTCTGCCTCTCTTGAGGTTCTGGGCTGCTGGGTGTTTGGCCGGGTTTTCTGCAACATCTGGGCTGCGGTGGATGTGCTCTGCTGCACCGCGTCCATCCTCAGCCTCTGCATCATCTCCATCGACCGGTACATAGGTGTTAAACACTGCCTGAAATACCCGAGCATTATGACAGAGAGGAAGGCGGTGGCGATTTTAGTCCTAGTCTGGGTTTCATCCACGGTCATCTCCGTCGGACCGCTCCTGGGCTGGAAGGAACCGCCGCCCGTGGACGACAGCGTCTGCAGCATCACGGAGGAGCCGGGCTACGCGCTCTTCTCCTCCCTCTTCTCTTTCTACCTCCCGCTCATGGTCATCCTCATCATGTACTTCAGGGTCTACGTGGTGGCCCGCAGGACTACCAAGAGCCTCGAAGCGGGCGTGAAACGGGAGAGGAACAAGTCGATGGAGGTGGTCCTCCGGATACACTGTCGCAGCGTGCTGGAGGACGCGCGGCCGTCCGGCTCAAAGAGCAGCAAGAACCACCCGTTTCGAAGTTCGCTCTCAGTGCGGCTGATGAAGTTCTCCCGGGAGAAGAAGGCGGCCAAAACCCTCGCTATCGTTGTGGGGATGTTCATCCTGTGTTGGCTGCCTTTTTTCTTCTTTCTGCCGATGGGTACGTTCTAATAGCTTCATATTTCTGTCCCCCCCCCCCCTGTGAGTCAGTCCAGCACCACACGTCCCATCGCTCCTTCTCCACGCGTCAGGGTGTAATGTCACACGGGCCAGAAGCTGCTTGAGTTCGTGATTCCACGCCTCGACTGAGTTAAATCGTTGGCAGTGATGTTTTCCAGCTATAATTCATTTCTGTTTAATGGGATGAACTGACACCTTTGCGTCACAAATGTCTATATTTCTATAAGCATCAACCTACCGGCTGCAGGCACAGGGCCTCTAGTATTAAACCAATTCACTGCAGTGTAAGGAAACCTACAACATCAGCTACAGAAACATGTATTGTACGATTTAGGCATAAGGGGAAACAGAAAATGACACATGCTGGATTTCCCTCACTGGTCATTTCTGTGATCTATGCCAGGAATGGATCCAAACTAACATTGTTAGAAAAATGCACGCGGCTTGTTTCCATGGATGCAATGTTTTTGAGTGCCTATTTATTTTTTTCAGATGGCTAATATCGCACACAGAAGTGCAGTCATAATAGACTGACATTCTTCCATAATGAGCATTCTCAAACTAAATGCTCCCAGCATCTTGCAACCATCATGGCTGCCCTTTCCAGGCAGCATTTGCAGTGGGCCACCTGTTTTAGTCTGGCATAGTAAAACATGATACCATGATAACATGATGAAGACACTGTATTTGTTTATTAAGGGTTTTGTTTCATGGTCTGCATTTGTCACAGGAATGGTCACAGTTAAATTATAACATTTAATTCCATCTGGAAGTCTTAAAAATACAAAATGATTTGCACCAAATAATAAAAATGCAGGTGCTGATGTTGAGAACAGCTCTGATGCTGACCACAGTTTTGAACGGATGACATAGCAGTTAGGCTGACACAGTATTAACCAGAACCAACCGTAGGTCCCAAATTTCTCCTGTTCTTCCATCCCTCTATTGGCCTCCTGTTAAATTCAGAATAAACTACAAGATCCTGTTGATTACATATAAGATCTACATTTCTCTTATACATTTCTGATCTACTCGTTCCTCACTCCGCTTCCCGGCTGCTCCGATCTTCAAATCGCAGCCTTTTATCCATCCCTCGCTCAAACTGCAAAAACAAAAGGTGATTGCGCCTTTGCAGTTTTAGCCCCAACCCTCTGGAATCTTCTTCCCCAATCGATCAGACTTGCTGAATCTTTGCACAGTTTTATACAGTTTTTAAAAACCCATCTTTATAGGCAAGCCTCTTTATAACTCTTGTGCCGTGCTGTGTTTTTATTGCAGTTAACTTTTCTTTATGTATTTATTCAGTTTGATTTCCATATGTGCATGTGAAGCATTTTGTAACTATGTGTTTTAAAAAGTGATATATAAATAAAGCTTCACTTACATACTGATCAGATGGTTGAAAAGGCCCTTCAGTGCAGATAAGTCATTATGGTAATACATACATCAAACTGAAGAAAGCCACATGCACATAAGCCTGCACATTATTCACAGCACACACACACACACTAATGGTGGCTTCATGAATTTAAATTTTTGCATATCTGTTTCTCATAATTGATTGTAAAAGCCATTAAGGAGAAATGGCCGGTATCGTATCAGGTAGAGCACTCACAGCACTCTCAGTCCTGCTGCACCTCCAAACATATTGAATCAAATTATTAGAGCAAAGCCTGCAGGGAGAGAGAGGGTGCAAGGGATGAAATGGGTGCTGCTAATCACTTTATTCACTCAATAGGAGTGAAAAGGGTAAGTTTATTTTGTATCCAGGAGTCTAAGAAAGAAATATACTGTATCTATTCTTGGGAGTGATCATGTGTAAAGAGAAGGATGAGTTTTAAACAAATACATTTTAATTATATGTACAAATCAATGCACCATCACACAATGGGACATTACTCACCTTATCATATCTAAAAAAAACACTTATATAACGTTCTCTCTTGTAGTATACATATTGAGTCCAATCCCAAACATACATTTTATAAGTCGATTAAAAAATGTTTTCTAAATGACTGACTGAAGTGTGGAGCAGTCACAACCCACAATTCCTCCACCTGTTTACTCAAACTTGGTCAGTCAGACAGATTGATGGTAGTACGTTGTAGAGACATGTCATTAATGAGTAACCTTTTCCTGAGAGGTAGTCATGTACTTTTAGCACCTCTTATGCGAATCAGGCCATTTCTCTGTGATGATGCAAATTGAGACAAAGTAGTCTGACTCATATGAAACACCATTTACTTACATTAGTGCACCAGACTCATGAATACTATTTTTTTTTCAGACAGAAAGAGAAATAGCCTTTCAGAATTATTTTGAATGCTCTCTGTCCCCCAGCGTAATGGATAACACATAAGTACAACTATATCGCAGGGAGTACACAGTTAGCTTTTTAGCATGAATTATCCAAGTGTTATAATTGTCAGATTTTTCTATCTTTGATGCTGACATAAATCCATTCAGCATTAAGGCACACAGTGATGTTATTTCAAGCTTCCAATTATTACTTTTTACAGCTGACTTTCTATTTTTTTTAAAAAGGTACATTGTGCATTCTGTACTTAGGAATATTGAAACAATACAGTTGGTGTGTGTGTATTATAGTTGTTCATCAAGAAGAGAGAAGAGAATACGTTTGTAGAAATTCTATATTTTTATTGATGTCAACAAATCCCATGGAAAGACCAAAAACAACATTGAATTGATAAAATTAATAAGTATCGCAGCGTGTGTAGCAAAAGCCCGACATACCTTATTTCCAGAAGACCTGCATAATTGTCCAAAAGCTATTAAAAACACATCACACACTAATACAGCACATTTGCAGCTGAAAGTAGTCCCCAACAAATATACTGTTAATTCCTGTTTGAGAAATGTTCGCTAAAAACTACAATGCCCAACTGTTTATTTATTCATTATCAGCTGTTAAAGATTTAGTTTCTGGTAATATAAGTAGGACTATGATGATCACAATATGTGTAATGGCCATAGTAGTCATTCCAGTAGTTCTGAAAGTATTCACTGAACAATAGCTTGGTCCTTGGTGCCCATATGTTGAAGGTGAGTTTTTAAAAGCCTGGCAATCAAATGTTGACCTTCACATAGACCATTAAATGTCATTGAGATAATTCCCTACGCTCTGTAACTCAGGAGTCTGTCTGAGCACACAAAAGAGCTGCCACAAAATGCTGTCTGAGAAAGTTGACAGGTCCCCAGACGCCTTGACGGACTTTAATGTGTATTCAAGCATTAATATGTAGCGTGGCTTTATGATTTGTATTAGGAGCCAATGTGAACTTTAAAAAAAAAAAATCACATCCTCAGAACAGATTTAAAATGACAATCATTTTGCAGACACCAGACATAAAAAATACTGTTATCTAAAAGGCAATATATTACTTGTGCGTCAGAGTGGTGAATCACTCGCTGTCATTTCAGTGAGAAGAATCAATGGAGAACATCACTTAATTCATCTTAATCTTAAACCGTGTTGAGTCAGAACTGAATTACAGATGAGTCTATTAAACAGAAATGAAAGCAGCGTTAGAGCTACACACAAAATACTGTATGTGCTGCAAAAAAGTTAAAAGTAAACTCAGTTTATTATTCAATTTTTGTCTGAGTAAATGGCACAAGGCTCCTGTTTGTATTTCTAAGAAAGTCCACATTATGTTGAATATCAGATACAAGCCATTTCATACAGTATAATTCCACATTGTACTAACAGAATTGAAATGTCTTCTGGGCGCAGGCAGTGCAGACTTGACATTAGCACTGTGATATGTTGCCTCTGTGTCCAGGGTCAACACTGTGTTAAATCCAAGCCTGGGGAGACAGGAACAAATAGAAAGCAGTTGGAAAAGGCAACATTCCATGAAAAACAGCATGTCATAGCATGTCAAACCAAAATTGCCATAGCAAGTATAATAAAATGAGCAAAGCAGCTGCTTGGGTTGAAAAAACAGAAAGAATACTGGCCTTTTAACTCTAAACGTTTATTGTATCATTTATTGTAAATTACCATTCCGTAATGTTATGTAAGAATGTTAATTTGCTGATAACTGATAAAGGGAATATTTAAAGTTGTCCATGGCAGGATTTCCATCACACCAACACTGACATGTCAAACAGAGTTTGACTAAACCTGTGCCCATTCCATGGCAGTGTTTATACACCGCATGTAGAATAAGGCACCACTACACTGAGCTTGTGATGACCCAATCAAGCATGACAAACACCTGCCAAAAAGATACATATTCTACACTATCCTCTCAGAGAATGTATAATCCACAGGACCATTTAAACCCCCTTTTTGTCGTTAGCAGTCTGGTTAAGGTCAAACAAATGTGCATCAATTAGAATCATTCGGGAATTAAGTTAAATACTCAGCACTAATTAGGAAACGTATTATCCTTCACATATGCTACTCAAGGAAAAGAATCAGAAAATGATTTGTGTGGTTGAATCTTGGGGTTGAAGCATGCCCTGTCAATATCTGTCCTATTAATAAAAGTCCACAAAATGTCAGAACCTCCTCTGTTGCTATTAATAAACATCACCAAACGGCTACAGCTGCACAATAAATCATTACAAAAATAATGCTGTGCATACCCTACTGTCAGAGGGATGAAAAATGTCTATACGTGTATAGCATAACACAGCTGAACACACACTTAATGCATTGTTTGTAGTGTATCGGTCATACAGCAGAAGAGTAGATTCAGGATCACTTTAACAATGCTTTTCTATATTGTTCCTAAAAAGATAAATCATTTAAAAATGTACTCATTGATAGCTAAATTCATGTCAAACTATTTGTGTAATTTGTTCTAGTTATTCTAAGTAATTACTTGAATGTCAACTTGAATAAAGTCCAGATTGAAAAAATGGCATTACAGCATGCTATTGGCTAAACTCATCAGCTGATATTTAGCATATAAGAGTAGATATCGTTGAGAATAGAAACATTTGGCTATACCTACGTTTTGCTTCAACTGTTCTTGATTTTGAAGTATATCTTCTGAAAATTGGATTTTTAATGGAGCAATGAAAGCAACATACTGTACTTGTATTATGCATATACTGTACGTTTACTCACAAATCTTCCTGATGGCTCATTTTCCTCTAGGTTCCTTCTTCCCGGCACTGAAGCCATCTGAGACTGTGTTCAAGGTGATCTTTTGGCTGGGCTACTTCAACAGCTGCATCAACCCCATGATCTACCCCTGCTCCAGCAAAGAGTTCCAGCGGGCCTTTATTCGGCTTCTCAGGTGCCAGTGTCACCAAAGACAGAGGATCCTGCGTCGCTTCTATGACCAGAGGTGGCGGACAGCTGTCAAGGGAACGGCAAGGGATCAGAGGGAGGACTATAAGCCCGGCTACGCGGTGCATGAATGCTATGGCAGCACTTTGTTACACAAGGGGAAAGGGCGCTCGTTAGGTTTCAAGAGATGGAGCCTGTTTCCACCACTGCAAAAGTCCTCCTTCCAGCTCAAAGAGAAAGTAAACAATCTGTCCAATAAAATAAAGGGAGGGACAGGAAAAAGTACAACACCTGCAGTGGGCCGGATTGATGTAGTAGAGACAGTCTCTATGGGGATTTACAACTCCTGTGAGCAGAGCAGTTATCAGTTCTATGATCTGGCAGAGTGTTATGGCCTGAAAGAGACTGACATTTAGAGTCACTAGAATCTTCTGTTTATTTTCAAAAGGGTCATATTGGACCAACGTGCAAGACAGACTGTGATAGGGCATAATATTGTGTTCCCAAAATATCTGAGAATCAAAGCTTGATTAAAGCTGTGGACTGAGATCAATGGCTTGATCTCATCACAAAGAGGACTAAAACTTTATCCCTCAATCCCTTATCCTCATTCCGTTTATTTGAGATGAAACTTCCTGTGAGCTGCTTAAAGGCAGTTGACAGTTGTACGCACTTTTGGCAAGACATTTTACATAGGCCTCATTATTACTCTTACACTCATTTCTTTACATTTTATATCAGACAGTCTCCGTGTCTTTAACTACTAGCCAACTGACACTGTATGATGACTCCCAATGAATGGTGACTGCTTTGGTTGATAGTCAGCTGATTTTAAACAACAACAAAAAAATCATACAAAATATTTTGAAGCTCTGACACAGCAACGTTAGTCATAAGTGCAATTTTTATTGTTCCCAGAATGTCTGGATCTAATCAAATGTAATATGTCAGAATGAATTATAATGTTTCACCTGGCATTTTTCTGTTTTGACACGGCATTGTAAAGATAACAGGCCAGCATAGAATAAAGATGCTGCACAGTATTTATTCTGTTGGATTTATAAATTAACTTGGCACTGATATGTACACATGTTTAAATAAAAGCCAATGAGTCTATTTGGCCCACCTAACTGTAATTTGCATTGCCAAGTGAGTGAGTGCTAATGTGAAATGAACATGCTTTTTTTTGGTAATTCTTGATGTGTTTGTTTATGCAGGATGAAAAGCAAAATAAAAAGGAGATAAAACAAGTTGAGCCAATTACTCTGTTAAATTACAGTAAGTCACCCTTGTGATTTGATTCATGATTTAAAAACAAAATCAAATATATATATACACAGTACATATCTGTCCCATCCAGCAGATGTCACTATTGTTTTAGTTGTTACCTCCTTCACCTTTGTGTCAAGCTTATGCCTTTGGGGGGAAAAATTGTTTATTTTTAGACAAAATACCAATGACATTGATGGAAATTAATATCTGCATGTGCTAAGGAAGGTTAAACACAGTTCTGAGAATCTGCTGCCTGACAAACAAATTTAAATAATTTAAATAAAATAATTAAGAGAGAGTGACAGACACATTCACACAAGGCTGGATCTGCAGGCAATGTAGAGAAACATCGAGAGAAACTATCAAGCCTAATACATCTAAATTGCTTCCTGTTATTAGCCTCATTCCACCATGACTTTTCTGAAGTCTTGACCTAGAGGGAAGTAAAACCGCTAACTTTGTACTTTTTTCATTTCAATCAAAGCCAAAGCTAATACATGACAGAAAGACAATCTCCATGAAGAGAAAGAAAGACACGAAAATAATCAGAAACTGTTTTATCTTCACCCCAATAAGGACTGAAACACTGGACAAAAACATAGGAGTTGCTAACATTTGGTAACATTTGGGAGACATTAAAGCACACATTACTGCAAGTATATGAGATATACTCTCAAAGTTCCTTTTCCCATTTATTCTCACTCACTCACCACTCTGTCCCTCAAAAGGAAAACAGACAAACAATATTACTCCATCAAAGCTATTTTCTAACTCCAGTGATAAAAGTCACTGGTTCCCATTGCAGTGTGTTGATTCTACTTTTACAATTTGCAGTTTGAAAAAGCAAAAGCGCCCGGCAATGAGACAGAATCTGCCTCGACTCCTAATTATGTACTGACAGCACTGGTGCTAGTTTGACAAAGACAAATGTTGACTATGGCTTAGAGCTAATAAACAGACTGCAGAAAAATGTCTAAGATCATCATTTGCACAAAGCTGTCTGGTCTTTGACTATCTTGAGTAAGACTAATTTGCTATGCATCCTGAGTGCACCAGTGCATTGCAGGATTAGATGCAAAGAAATGAAACCATAGATGTCCATAAATTAAGTTATGTGTAATAATGTGAAATGACACAGGGAAAAAGTATTTAACAGATGAAGAAAGGGAGGGGCAAAAAGACACGGAAAGCCAAGACACCAGCTGAAATCTATCAGTAATTAGAAAGGAATCCGCCCCTTGTCAATGCAAATTAATATCAGCTGGTTCAGTCCCAACTGATGGCCCATTTGGCTAGGGTCAGTGTCACTACTGGTAGCATCAGGCGACACCTGGACCCTACAGAGGCTGCACAGGCAGTCCAACTCCTCCAGGATGGCACAGCAATACCTGCTATTGCCAGAAGGTTGGCTGTGTCTCCCAGTACAGTCTCAACAGCAGGGAGGAGATTCCAGGAGACAGGCAGTTACTCCAGGAGAGCTGGACAGGGCCGTAGAAGGTCTTTAACCCAGCAACAGGACCGGTATCTGCTCCTTTGTGCAAGGAGGAACAGGATGAGCACTGCCAGAGCCCTACAAAATGACCTCCAGCAGGCCACTGGTGTGAATGTCTCTGACCAAACAATCAGACTTCATGAGGGTGAGTTTTTCCCATTGAGATCTGATGTA
>JAVQJF010007441.1:0-12006 GCA_036023855.1 Gadopsis marmoratus
ACCTGATGATTTTTCATTTCTCAGGAGTGATTTTGACACAGAGTGTGCCGCCATTTTGACTTCACCCTCCCGCCCTTTCTCACACACACACACACACACACACACACACACACACACACACACACACACACACACTCACTCAGCCTCCTTCACCGAACGGCAGCAATCGGCAAATCTGTCACTTTTCACCGCAGGTAGCAATATAATACAGCCTGTGATTAATTTTAATGAGACACTTTATGGAGGAGAAATATTAGAAAGAAAAATAAACTGACGCAATTACAAGAGAGAAAGAGGGGGGGGGAGGAGGAGGAGGGAGGAGGGGGTGGGGAGAAGGATGGAGGGAGAGGAGGAAAAAGGTCAGAGATGGAGGAAAAGCGAGGAAGAGGGAGCTGGGAACAGGATGTCATTTCTCCACTAGGGGCGCTCTCAATCATATCAATAACAAAAGACGTAGTTCGATGTCGTGGAGTAGCGCGGGGTCACGGGAGTCGGTGCGTTCATCGCCGATGGTACTCTACGTGACGTGACACAGATATCGTGTTCACACACGAGGAACGGAATCGAAGTTTTTACTCATGTAGCTAACGGAACGTCAACTCGTCTAACGGTGAGTTCGACAGATGCAGCTGACGTTACTGCACCTGATGTTACGCAGCCATCTTTAGTATGATTGTTTCGACCACGTGTAGCAGCACGACATTTAACTCCAGCTGTAAAGTCCTGCTTTTACATGAATGATCGAGGAAGAAAACTACATTTCACACACTTTCATTGAAGTTCTTTTACTTGCAACAGGGTGTTGTTACACTGTGGTATTAGTATTAGTAGTATTAGTACTTAGTAATTATATTAATGTAAAGGGAGTGAGAGAGGAAGACTGAAAAGGAAAAGGAGGGAAAGATCTGTGGTGGATTTGGATCCATGCAGGGCCTCCACACACACACACACACACACACACACACACACACAGAGTAAATTAAAAGCGCTGTGAACACTCATTTGCAGCGAGACAAAGACGTGTTAAACTCGGTCTAATTGCTGACGCCGTGGCTGCAGCAGGAAGCCATTTTGTGACTAACAGACTGTGAATCACCACGACGACATCAGATGACGAAGGAGATCCTCCTCTTTGCTGCTTCCTGTTTCAGGCAGCGCCTGTCAATCAAAGCGGTGTGGGCGGAGCTGTGCTTTGGAGCTCAGGTGTGTTTCAGTCTGAGCGACGATCTTCTGAAGGATCGTTAATCATTTTAGTTATTTATTCTTTCGAGTTCGATCAGTTTGAGCTTAAGTTTTGTTTCGTTTCACTTCACGATAAATTGTGTTGGACACGACAGATTAGATTCAGATTAAGTTTAGTTTGGTTGGGATGATATCAGTTGAGCTGAGGTTGAGTTGAGTTTTGACTTTGCTCTTATTGTGGTGGTGCGTTCAGGAGCACCTGAGTGTTCCGTTTGGTTTTGATCTCCTTGAGGTTCTCGTTTGGGATTGAGACGCTTCAGGTCTCCTGGAGGTCAGACCTTTGTTGTCCGTGCCGCCTGTCTCCTCCGTTAACGTGAAGTGTGAGGTCATGTGACCGACAGGAAGTGATGATGTCGCTGCAGCATCAGAGGGTTAATCCCCCCGTTGACCCTGCAGACAAAATACAGCAGCAGAGCTGAAGCCCTGTGTGTGTGACCCCTCTTCGTCAGTACTTGAGTTCGGGGTCGAGTGGCTGACAGACTCAAGAGTCTCTCAAAGTGTTTGATCTGAGCTCCGTGATGTTTTCACGCCTCGCCGCTTCAGCGCAACACAGCGTTGGGCGAAACGTCACAGAACTCACTTCTTCAGGATGCAAACTGACCAGAAGTAAACTCAAGTGTTCGTTTGGCCATAAAGTGTATTATTCCTCTTTATTTCCTATAAAAAATAAGTGATTTATTTGAAATTGTTGTTATTAATTGTACAGGTCCAATAAAAATGTCATAAGGTTAGTCTGACACTGAGTTTGTCAGAAGTACCACAGTGTTTAAAATAAAATACTTCGCTCAAAGTAAAAGTATTCATCATGCAGAATAATATTATATTATTGGATTATAATTATTAATGAATCAGTGTTGCAGCTGGTGGAGGTGAAGCCGCTTTTAATGACTTTATATATGCTGCTCGGTAGTTTGTGAATTTACACGTCCCCACAAGTTTCATCTTGACCTATAATATTACATCATAATTATATTTATTGATCATATTTTGTGTTATTAATGTGAATCTGTAAAGACAAAGTAACTAAAGTTCTCACGTAAGTGTAGTGCAGTGAAGAGTGTAACATTTGCAGTAGAAGTACGAAGGAGCAGAAGAATGGAAATACTCACGTGAATGAATGTTGTAGTTGTTTACAGTATTTGGGATTTGCTGGGATTTGTTGACGGACAGAAGCATGCAGTGTTGTCTGCGTGGTGGTTTGGAGGATTTGTAGACGCTGCCGGGGTTTTAAACCAGCGCGTGCTGTTTTGTGGGAGTCGGGCGGATCCGGATGGCTATCGATGACTCACATTAGTGTTAAAAACGTGTGCTATTCGGCCAGAGGAGCTGCTTCGACACTGCGGCCATTTCTGAGGCTGCAGCTTGGATTTGATCACATTACGAGGTGTTTCTGTTACTTCGTCTCTCCGTGCGTCTCCATCCTGTCTCAGTCTCCTCTGATTGGATCAGCTGGATCGAGTGTCACTGCCAAGGAACCAATTAGCCACTGACACTGACCCCCCCTCCCCCCCACAGACCCAGACGGCTTCTTCGCCCCCCCCAGCTCACGGCACAGCTGTCGCCATATTAGCCTTCCGCCGCCGCTAACCGCGCAACCTGCTAACCCTGCTAACCCCCCCCCCCCAGCATTAAAAATGAATGTAGAGTGGAGGGGCTTTTAAAGTGGATGGGGGGGTGGAAGATTGTGCTTATGGAGGGGAAGAGGATGCTGCAGTTTTCCAGGGAAAATATTGTTATTGATCCCATCCCGTCGTTTTAGACGTAAACCGATCCGCCCTCAGGTTTTTCTCAAAGTGTCTCGTTGTAGCGTCCATCATCGCAGAATCCGATACCTCGTTAACAATACTGGACTTAATGCAATGGGATGGAGTGGGGGAGGGAGGGGGAGGAGAAGTGTCCCAGGAGGGCGCGCCGATCATCAGGCTGTTGTCGCGGCAACGAGGACGATGGAGTCGAGTTATGAAAATGAAGTGGGCGTAATTGATTGGGTTGGTAAAGTTTTTATTTCTGCTTATTGATTCGGAGGCGAGCGAACAATATTGATACCAGCAGAGGAACAACTCGATATGAAGTGAAACATAAACACAGCGGTGGCGAGGGGAGGGAGCGGAGAGGACGGACAAAGTGATGTGACAGAAGGACGGAAAGAGAGGGAGTCAAAACTAAAGAAAGTGAATCAGAACGACGCCACGTTTCTGTGAAGGCAAAGGAAAAAACGATGGCGACACACGAGATGAAGAAGAACAAGAGTTGCTTCAAATGTGAATCACAAAATGCCCTTTAAACTGCATTTCTACAAATCTAACAAGCTGAGTTTATTTGTACTTAAAATGTGAAAAATGTAGGATTTGGGATTTTAAAAGATAAGCTCAAATTGAATAAAACAAATAAAACAAGATGCTGTCCATAAAAAGAAACTATTTTATTAATGAGGCCTGATATTCCATCTTTACTGTCCTGACCTTTAATTGTTATTTATTATAATTACTGTTATGTTTAATTATTGGGTCTTTCTATAATATTAACCTGTAGGTCAAAATAAAACATTCAATGTTTTGGGGTTTGATTTTTACCCATAAACACTCGGCGGAGCGTCGATCAGGCAGAAAGTGCTCCAACAGGCCTGAGAGTCAAAATCCAGGGCTAAGTCGCTACACTGGATCTCCCAGCTGCATTCAGACAAACACGAGCCCCTCAGTTCTTTTGAACAAGGCAGAGTTGTGGACTCGAGTCACACGACTTGGACTCGAGTCTCGACGGAAACAAACACACGTCACTCTGTTGTGGTTACCAGGGTTACACAGAGTCAACACTACGTGACTCGCGACTTGACTCTGCACTTGATTCTGGACTTGAATCTGTACTTGACTCGGAATTCGACTCGGGACTTGAGTGCAAAGACTTGAGATGTCGTCGGTCAGTGCACTGACACAGTTTGTTTGAAGTGTAAAAATGACATTTAGTCATTTTCTGGAGGTTATGTGGTGGACTATTTCTTAGACGGGGATTGGCTAGATGTTTCCCCCTGTTACCAGTCTTTATGCTAAGCTAAGCTAACCAGCTTCTGGCTGTAGCTTCACATATAACAGAAATATATGAGCCTATCCATTCCTGTAAAACCATTCAAAACTCCAATAATAAAGAATTTTGCAGGTTTTTTATTTGTTGTTCTGAACATTTTGTTACATACTCTCTCACACACACACACACACACACACACGTGTGCAGACTGGTATTGCATTAACACACCCAAACACACACAGGCAGAGTGCAGGGCAGCGTGGTGTGTTAAAGTGTGTTAACCACATTAAAGGAGCTGTATAATGTGCAGCAGCAGCCTCCAGGAAACCCAAGCTGCTCTAAAAGTCACATTATAAATTTTTGATCAAATTGAGGATATTTTCCAAACGGCTGAAATCCGACGCCATATTTTCAGCCTCTGGTTTCCTTTTTCTTTTCTTGAAGGAGCCGCGGCGGCGTTAATGCGGCCTCTCTCCGGTTTCTGTTTGTCGCTTCCCAGCGTTCGTGTCTAAAAACTGGTGATGAGATTTGCATCGAACGGGGAGGCATTAAAACCATCAAACCCACCGCCGTTTGGTCGGGCAGGATGGCAGGATGAGAGAGGGGAATGTAACCAAAGCTTCCAGATCTGTAATCGCCTTACACGCACACTCTGTGATGGATAAATAGACTGCACACACACTCAGAGAGACGGACACATTAACTCCCACCTCTGTCTCTCACGTTACATCTCGCTTTACATCCTCGCTCTTCCTCCTCATCTCCTCGCTCGCCTTCATCGGGAAGTTACTTTCCCGCCTTTTCGGATCATTAAAATGTTTGTTTTGCTTTCCGCATTTAGCGTCATCACCCGTCCGACTGTCTCCCCCGAGAGGTCAGCGGTGGAACAAGCGTTACGCCAAACAAACTGGAAGGGGGTCAGAGGTCAACAGCTCAAGCTGTTTCAGGCTCACGCTCCTTCGATCCCGACTGATGACATCACAAAAATATACAGATAACAACATCAGGTACACATGTCCAAAACTAATCCTGTACAAAGTTCTGCCTCCACGAAGGTCAGACTGTAGCTGTGTGATCATGAACTTTCTGTCGCTGTTGAACGGCGTTAAACTGACAGGTGTCATATATGTATTATTTTGTCCACCCCACCTGACAGGCGAGCTGCGGGGCAGAATGGGATGACGTTCAGACAATCCTCCTACGAAATACAGTTTCCTCCACTTTAAACTGTACTGAAGTACAATTTTGAGGTACTTGTACTTTACATAAGTATTTCCATTTATGCTACTTTATGCTTCTACGAATGTTTTTTTCTCTACTGAATTTATTTGACAGGAAACAGTCAACCGACAGTTCTGTCTGTCTGTGCATCTTGTAGTTTGTTCTTCTGTTTTATGCGAACATGAGCCTGATGTTAAAGCTGAAGTAGTTTGAACATAACAAATTCAAAACCATCCGCCTCGCACTCTCTGCCGCCTTGTTACACTCCACTAAGCCCCTCCCACCAAAATACGCGCCAATCACTCGCGCGCATTTCGCTGAGCACGAAGCAAAGCTAGCAAGCTAACGTCTGCTGTTGTCGGCTGCTTCTGTCGGACTCACAGGTGAGGAACTCGAGACGAGACGTCTCCGAGACGTCTTCTCTCCAGCTCATCGCCGTCACTTTCACCAGCTGTTTGTACAGAGTCGCTGTGATTGGCTAGTTACGTGCCGCGAGTGAACCCTGATTGGTTGTTGGATTCAGACACACTGTTTTAGAAGGAAGTATTGTTAGTGACACGCAGTGGTCAAAATGACTTATTTCAACCAAAATTATAATAAAAATATTATTGGCTACAGCAACTTTAATCAAATATGTGAATATGGGGATTAAATTAAAGGAATAGTTCAACATTGTGGGAAGCTGGCGTGCGGTTTGTTATAAACTTTATCAAACGAGTGTAACAGCTGCAAAGCAGGAAAACAGTGTGGAGACTTTAGAGAGAAACCACATCTGTGTGTGTGCAACCACAGAAGTGCAAGAACACAAGTTGACAGATTTTCATGAAAACCATCGAGAGCGATTTAAAAAAATCCATAACAGCAATCAGATTTCCTCCAAACGCACACACACTCTCATACACACACTCTCATACACACACACACACACACACACCTACACACACCAAGCAGATATCTTGTGTCTCTGAAGTGACTCAAGATGCAGAACAAATCCAGTTTAGACTGAAAGAGAGTAGAAAGCATGATGGGAGAGAGTGTGTGTGTGTGTGTGCGTGTATGAGAGTGTGTGCGTGTATGAGAGTGTGTGTGTGTGTGTGAGTGTGAGTGTGTGTGTGTGTGTGTGTGTGTGAGTGTGAGTGTGTGTGTGTGTGTGTGTGTGAGTGTGTGTGTGTGTGTGTGTGTGTGTGTGTGTGTGTGTGTGTGTGTGTGTGAGTGTGTGTGTTGGAGGAAACCCATCCCTCTCTGGAGACAGACAGAGAGACTACATCCAGTTAAAGGGCGTCTTCTCTCTGTGATCACCGTCTCTGTGTTTTAATACAAACCTGCTGTTTATTTTTGGTGCGATCTCAGAAAAGGAGACGACAGGAAGTTACCCTTTGCTGCCACACAGTCACCTGTAACCAGGCTACAGACGCACACCTCCCTTCACTCTGATCCTGCCCGTCACTGTGTTTTAATGCCACTGAATTCACCAAATATCTTTGGTGAATATCTATATTTACATGCTTCTCCTTCTCTGTGGTCGGACAGTGAAATGAGTATTAAACACACGTTAAATAGATAAAATCCTTATTCCTGATAGTGATGACGCCATCTTACAAAATCAACATGAATCCAGCTCAATGGCAGCAGCTCCATTAATGGCGTTTTAAATGAGCGACCACAGAGTGAGTTCGAGGTGACTAAAGGCTGGCTGTGTGTAAAGATGGCCGACGCGTCTCCACTTCCTGCCACTGTGCAGAAATTAAGCCAAAATATCCCGGATACGAGAGCTGCCATGTTGCGCTGGTGATGTCATTTGGAGCCAGACTCTGCAGCAGTAGTGATCCGTGTCGAGGCCCCGCCCACACACCTGCCCGAACCAATCACAGCACACAAAGTTGTCAATCATGTCTCACCCCCTTCTAATCAATCAAATAACTCATTAAACCAAACTGATGTTTGATTTTCCAACTTGCCCCATCTGCTAACATAGAGGGGGCGGGGCTTATGACCACTATGACCACCAGGGGGCGATCCAGATGATTTGGCTTCACTGTTCAAGGCCTGTCCTGTCATCCAGGAACAAAAGCTCTCTCTCTCTCTCTCTCTCTCTCTCTCTCTCTCTCTCTCTCTTTCTCTCTCTCTCTCTCTCTACACACACACTTTGAACCTCACTCTATCACAACACTCACACACTCTCTCAACAGCTGTAGCTTGTCTCCACGACAACCTGACATCAATAACGCAATAATAATCAATCAATTAATCAATGCATTTACCCAAGAACACACCCACACTCACCCCCCCCCCCCTCGGTGTTTACAGTCGGGTTAGTTGATGGCTGCTTCAGGACCTTCCTGTCATCACCACCATCAGTCAGCAGATATTACCCTCCTCTGACCACACACACACACACACACACACACACACACACACACACACACACGTCATGAGTGTGTGTTAAATATTTCCCCTGCAGACGTCGCCGCCGGCCGCGCTTCATGTTTTAGAGATGTGGTGTGTTAATAAGAGATGAGTGTTTACTGCAGAGCATAAGTGTCTCTGTCTTCCAAGAAAACACACACACACACACACTCTCACACACACACACACACACACACACACACACACACACTCTGGGCGAGGCAGTAATGTGGTTGCAGTCTGGTTAGGATCGATTTCCTGCCCGCTCGCTTTAATAAATGTCTTCCAGAGTCATTAAAGGAAGAAGCTGCATCGATCCTCGCAGTTCATCACACACAATATTCACTATTTAGTCCAAACTGACGGTCGGGAGTCAGTTACAGCTGAGAGGGAGAGAGAGAGGCTTCAGTGTATTCTAGTGTTTGTCTGTTTGTTTGTTTTCACCTTCATCCAAACGTCAGTTAAACGCTTCGTATTAAATCCCACATCGTGACGGCAGCGAGGAGAGAAACGTTTCCTCTTCCCGGGCATCTTACTGGACTGCTTCTGAGACTTTTTGAGATCGAGCCCCAGAGGACCAGTGTGTCGTCCGTTCAGAAATAAAAAGCTGCTGGAGATGAATGTGAGAATCACAATATGATTTCTGACTGTAAGAGGAAACGGGAACTTCAGGGTCAACGCAGCTCTGACAGACTGTGGTCCTTGTTGTCACGTTCAGGATTTGAACTCATGCTGCGAGTTAGAAACTCTGACCTGAACAGATAAACGTTCAGGCACCATGAAACAACATGGCATGAAAGTTCTGCCTCGCATTTTTTCACAAACTCCTGCTGTTTCCTCTAAATTTAATTGGAAGCTTGTCTTTTTATTTGTGATTTAGTTTTTTACTTTGACCTGATTTATCTTTCTTCAAATCTTTTTTTATAACGATTATTCTTTGCACTTTGGCCAAACCTACCAAATATTTCCTGCTGGATTTTTGGAGAAATGTCGTCCCTTTAGAATTACAAGGCTCCATCTACGTCCTTCGCAGTTTTGAGATATTTAATTATAAAGTTCTATCTTGCAAAACATGAAAGGAAGCAATGATTTTCAAGGAACACAAAACAGTTTTCTCATTATTTGTTTGAAAATATCAAATTAGTGTTGTAACAGAGTGTCTGCATGTTTGAGAAAATCTAATTTAATGCTTTCTGACATTTTAATGACATTTCATATTTTAGGATGAATAATCTTTCTCTTATTCAAGAAAGCATTGCAGGTTAAGTATAAAGGTCAGTGCTAAATATTTTGTCGAGTGCAGAATATGGTTGTTATTAAACACAATATTCAAGAAGCCATTAGTTTAAGTTTCCTTTGGGTTACAGCTACTGGAATAAATCTAACTTCTGCTTTATTCCACAGAGTGGGACAGGTGAAGTATAAGGATTTTTTTGGTACTCAGATCACTGTGTAAGTGTAGCAGGTCAGTATACTGCAAAGGCAGTATTAGATTTGTGTTATATTAGAAATGTTGATTCTGATGCACTAAAACATGTACTTGCTTCTTTTGGAAGTTAAATGACAGAAAAAATAGATGGATGAATTAATTTTGTGTTTATTTTAATACTGAGGTAAATGATCTTTCAGACACTGTAGCTGCAATGTTTAGAGTAGGACGGGTTCAGGTTCGTTCCAAATCCATAACCTTTATTCCAGTCACAGGTCCATGTCGTGCAGTGGGGGGTTACGTTCTCGTCTTGATCCATCCAGTGAGCGACACCAGAGAGCGCCATCTACAGCTCAGTACAAGTACACAAGGTGGATCAAGAAGAAAACATAACCTCCATCCTACGACGTTGCCTGCGACTGGAACAAAGGAAATAAAGATCAAAACGCTGATCATTTAGTGCTGCCACGTAATGTCAACATTAGCTGCCAGGCTAACATTAAATCGCTAGCATTAGTTGGCTAACGTGGTACCTAACAATGTAAATAAAGATCAGCAAGATCTAAAACGCTTAAAAGAAGACTGAACGCGCCTGGCATTTGTGCCGCTGTCCTTCACGAGAGCATTAATAAAATCCTCGACTTTTACGTGACATCTCATCTGCTTGTATTTCCTGCTTCTTTCCCCGCAGCTAGCGGTGCGGACGTCACATGACAAAGGAGCAAAAGAATGATTGGTCCGCTTTTGTGCATCCGAAGTGCTGATAGGCTCACAGATAGAACCTTATAGTACCAAGTTTGAGTTTGGATTTGTCGATAGAACTTTTTTATTTTCTAAATAAAAAGTCCAAAAATGAACGCAACTTAAAAAAACACCTCACACAATGTTAATACGTTGTCACATATTAAGAATATGTGAATAACTCAAACTTGACAAAAATGTCAGATAGAACCTTATAATTCTAAGGTGTCGATGTCTCTAAAAATCTATGAGCAGAACCTGTAACTTCTCCGTCGCATTCAATCAAGTAGAAACATGTTATTGTGTAACTTTATATCTGCAGAAAGAAACATTCTAAACCTAAAAAACATCACTTTCTGCAGCTGACGTGGAGACCAAAGACTTTCAGAGCAAATCGATCTGTGAATCACTCGATGAACAAGGCGAAACTGGAGTCTGTCGACGCTGCGCGCGGACTAATAAAGGTTTACCGGGAAAAAAAACATTATGTTGAGTTGAAATGTGCCATCTGGAAGCTGCGAGGCCTCAACTCAATCTACCAGCAGCTGAAGGAATGTGTGTGTGTGTGTGTGTGTGAAGTGTAAGTGTGAGAGCAAGTCGTTCACTGATCCTTAAAAATCTCCCTCATGTAAATTGATAGTACACCTTCTATATTGTGCTCGCTGTCTCTGTGTGTGTGTGTGTGTGTGTGTGTGTGTGTGTGTGTGTGTGTGTGTGTGTGGCCTGTGTAAGTTAAGAAGCAGCCTCTCTGACCTTTGACCTCTGCCATCAGCTGCAGTCTAACCAGATGCTGTGAAAACCTTTTTTTCTTTCTTCATATATTTTTATTCTGACATTCAGCACACCACTGCTGCCAATCAATACTTTAGTTATTAGTTCTTATATATATATATACATATATATATGGACTTATGTTATACTGTATATTACACAAGTGTCTCTGTCGTTCTATCAGTTCTGTGAGGCTGTACAGATGCTAAATGCTAACATGCAGGTATAATGTTCACGTGTTCATAATTACCAGTATGGTAGCTAATTAGCAGTACAGGCCAATGGGCTGATGGGGACGTCATCGGTTCTGCAAAGTGTTGGACACATTAATATGTTGACCTGATGGTGGCGCTAGATGAGAAGTCAGGGGGGGGGAACATGCCAGGATGGCTGAAAGGGAGAAGGTTCCCAAACAGGCGTTTCCTCAACAGAGATGATCTTCTCAAACCAATAACATTTGATTGGTCTCTGAAAGTTCCACCTACGACAGGTTAGCAACGTGTATTCAAACGTAAAGTACAAGATGGACAGAATTTAGGCAGAGAAGAAGATGAAATCAAATCAACTTAAACAAATATGAAGAAACCTGTTTGAGTTGCGTTATTGATTATCAGTTGAGCAGGAGAGCCGTTTGTTCTCAGTGTCAGATTCTAAATCCAGTTCATGTTTTTTATGCATCGTCCCAACATCCTGTTCCAACAGGAAATACATCACAATGAGAAAGTGAAGATGCCGTTTCATTAGACAATTTAAAAGAACAATCCTGAAAAAAGAGCAAAGTGTTTGTGCTCTTGCAGAATATAACAGTACGCCATATTAAACTAAAGGACCTGAAACAGTCTATTTACTGGAGAAATTAGTTCTCTGTTAGTTTGTTTGTTTGCTTTTACCGTGAGGTGATCACACACACTCACACTCACACAAACACACACACACACACAAACACACATACACACAAACACACACACACACACACACACACAAACACACACATACACACACACATACACACACTCACTCACACACTCACACTCACACAAACACACACACAAACACACATACACACACAAACACACACACACACACACACACACAAACACACACACACACATACACACACACACACACTCACTCACACACACACACACACTCACACTCACACAAACACTCACACA
>JAVQJF010007450.1:0-30038 GCA_036023855.1 Gadopsis marmoratus
CCAGAGCCTGGTTCTGGTTCTGGTTCTGGTTCTGGTTCTGCTCCAGGTTTCTGCCTGTTAAAGGCAGTGTTTCCTTGCCACTGTCTCCTAGTGCTGCTCCTGGTGGAAATGTTGGGTCTATACATATAGAGTTGGCTTGGACTTGCTCTATATTAACAAGTGCTATGAGATAACTCTGTTATGATATAGAGCTGTAGAAATAAAACTGAATTGAATTAGACTGTTGTGGGAGTTTTTCACTTATATATTATGTCTATAGATGTTAATGTATAATTGTTATCTTTCTCTTATGTTTTATGACTAAATGTTCTAGAAGTTGATAAAGAATGGTGGGAAGGAGGACAGAGAATCCGTTGTGGGATTGAGACAGGTCATTCTGATCTGTCAGTGGGAATGACAGATTGACTAGGAAGTGAGTTATGGGAAGAAGGGTAACAACAGCGACACCGGGAGGAGAGAAAGTAGAAGGCATGTCTCCCATCCACTTTGGCTAGGGAAGGATGGGCTAGCTAAAAAGGAGGGAGGAGATTAAGAATAGGGGTTGTGATGGCTGCAGCCACACAATTATAGCTCTGACTTACCTGGCTGAGCTCCTTCCTGGTCCAACAAAAGATTGGGCCGAGGGTGGAGCCAGACTTTTATGCTGAGGCCCCACCCAAGGACTATACCAAGAACTGTGTCAGCTTGGGGGGGGGGGGGGTTCTAATTATAGAACCAACCTTTATCATAAACCAAACCACAACAGCATATAACAAAACTCTGATAGAGAAAATGCTTCCGAGTCGCCTCGAAGGGCTTAAGTTTCCTGAGCAAGAATAACCTGGACTGTGTCTGACTTTTTCTGACCAGTTCAATTTCACATCAATATGAACTCTGATTGAAGATTAATAATGTGGTCGGATTTATTTCATAGCCAAAAACGTACTTTCTCTGTCCTCCCTCTAGGGAAGTTCTACAACATTGGAGATCAGATGGGGCACGGTGAGGACCATTGTCAATTTGTGGACTCCTTCCTGGATGGACGGACTGGCACCCAGATGTTCGCTGACCAGCTACCAAGCAGGCCAGGTATTTTGGTCAGCCATAATCATTAACCAGTCTTTTTAAGTCTTTAATTATGTAGATTCTTATCTGTCCTCTGTGTCTTTGTACCAGGGTTTTATAGAGCGTTGAGACAGGAACCTGTCAACTTCGGAGAGATTGGAGGGAAGTCACATGTTACTTATGTAGGCTGGTATGAGTGTGGCACACCCATACCTGGGAAGTGGTAAAACCCCACAGGGCTGTCCAGGAAGGATTACTTCCTTGTTGGTGAGGAAGAAGAAGACACCTGACTAGGCCTGAAGGGAGGTGGGCTTTTCTTTCATGTTACCATGGGTACGGTAGATGGGTCTGTCTGTTTGAGCCCAGCCTACTCTTCCAGGTATGAACCTGTACAGGACTTTTAGGTGTCACAAAACTCTATTGAGTGCATTTGTAACGTTGGTCTTAATTTCTGTATTTATCAAAAATGTCACGACGACGAAAGAATGCAGGAGCTTGAGTGAACCAAAATGTTGAATATACAGTAATCACAGAAAATGTTGGGAAGCTGGCTCCCAAAGTGTAATAACTTGTATATTATTTATCAAGGGGATGTTTTTGAATATTCTGTGTGTGCTCATGCTTTTGAGATGAGAAAGCGGAAATTGTTCCCAAAACTTGCATGTCAGCGAGCACACACATTGGTCATTTGTGTACAGAAAGGTGCCAATCAAACTTTCATTGTACATTTGAATAATGTAAAATACAAGTACACAGACATGCAGAATTGACCTTCTGTTGCTGGACCTAAGGGATTATTAGCAGTTGCAGTTTGCACAGTATTAAACTTTCTTTCATATATGTATATGGTGTGAATTACAATTTGTATACCAGGGATCATATAGTTTGATACATTTCAGGAAGAAGACAAACAGCTTTAGCCAAATTGTTGATCTGTTGCCCAAACTTTCAATGGAGTCACTTGGAAACAAAAGATTTATGTATTTTTAATATTCGTGCAGTCTTGTCCTTTATTTTATATAAGAATAAAATATACATAGAAATATATAGCTAAACTGAGCTTCAATGTGGAATTGACATAAGCAAATGACATAATTTATGTTTTTGCTACTTTCTGTAGCTGTTGATGCACCATGTATGTTTTCAGCAATAAATCTTGTTTTTATATTTACTGATATTCATTTCCATTTGACTTCAATGTGTTTTTCATGCATGTTAAAGGGAAATTTCTCATGCCTATTTGATTTTTTGGCAAGAGTTAACTAGATGAGATGATTGATGTGCACTCATGTCTGTTTGGAAAATATGAAGCTACCATCAGGAGCCAGCTAACTTAGCTTAGCACAAAGACTGGGAACAGGGGGAAACAGCTAGCCTGGTTCTGTCAACAAAATATCTCTACCAGCACCTCTAAAGCTCACCAGTTAACATGTTGTATCTCATTTGTTTAATCGACACAAACCATTTTACCATGTAAAAAATGTTTTGTGCCGAACTAGCTCAATTCTGGGTCAGGACCAGTTTCCAGGCAAACCAGCGACTCTAGGAAGTAGTCGGTGGTTTGATACGCATTGATCATTGACCATAACCTGCTCCAGAGCAGGTTAGGCATTCAGCGCAAGTACCAAAGAAAGACGTGAACCACCAACACTGAAATCCCAGGGTCACACCTGAAGTTATCTCGCTAACCCCAAATCCTGCTTCATAGTTGCAGGCCTCTGTACGCATATGTCAGAAGCACATGTCAACAGTTTTTGTAATTACTTTCCCTGGCAAAAGATCCGTGCTGAAGGTTTAATTCTGGCCAGAGGTTGACATTAAGCAGATTTAATAAATTCCTAACATTGTGGTAACTGTATCAATATTGCACACCATTGACCGTGGACAAGAAAACCCATCTAAAATAAAAAGCAATTTCAGTTTGGCGCAGACTAGGTGAAGAGCAAGGCTAAACACACTTCTCACTAAACACTGTGCGCTCAATTCTTCTCACTCAGTGAAGCAGTTTGACATGAAAAAAAAAAACCCCAACCGCATACTGCTGTGCCACATGTCCCAGCCAACCAAAACCCACAGGCAGGAAAACAAAATAGGAATACCAGTATTACCACCGTTTTCCAACTATGGGTGGGAGAGAAGAGGAAGAGAAAATCTAACTCAACAGACATGAACTCAGAAACCACAAAGAGAGAGACAGCAAGACAACGTGGGGCCAAGAGCAACACTATATGAAAACAAAAAGATAAAAACAGAAAGACTCCAACTGGGTCTCAATCATTTATTAGGTTCAAGAAAAAAAAATTGTTACAGTTTATACATAAACTACTAATCTCACTTGAAGGTGGAATTTAATTTATTAGTAAAAACCAGTGATAAGAGAAATAGCAAGCTTTCCTGGAGGCGATATAAGAAACTAAACAAAAGAAACCATCTTCATGACACTGGGATCTACAGCTCCCATAAGTCATCACTTAGCTAGTGTTCCCAACATGGGGCAGTTTCATTGACACATCATTAATACAGACATGGTGGTGAAATCAACTAAAGAAAAAGACAAAAAAAACCAAAACGGTCAAAGGGGTAACTTTTCATTTCGATAGTCATGTAAATGCATCTATACACAGTAACTTCAACACAACAGGTTGAGATGTTTGTCATCGACAGGTATGACAAATGCAGAATGTGGATGCTGATCTCACTCGCAAAATGAAGTGTTACCATGAAAAGAACAACAAACAGTTAATAATAAACAGTGCAACAGCCTGTTTTGGTCTCCCAGGTGTGTGCATATAGACTGGTTACATTTTTACCATGATGGACACAAGAGGGCAGAGCAGACAGTGGTGGTGGTGACAGGAGAAGAGGGTAAAAATAACACAAGGAACACACACAAGGCAAAGAACAGAGTGTTATGTTGGATTGACAGCATACAAACACTAACCATCAGACTGGGGGGGAGTTGCTTGTTTCATATTTGGACATTATTTTTGTACGAGGAGGGAGGGTGGCGCAGAGAAGTAAACAATATTTCCTGCACCCACTCCAAACAGTTGGAGCCACATATAGGGGAGGGGTTTGGTTGGGGATGTGAAGATCAGTAATATCCTCTATCCTCTTTTACCGGTATCCAGGACCTGGTTGAGTGTAGCCCTGGCCGTAAGGGGGGCGGTTGCGGGCGTACGGGTTAGCAGCTCCTGGTGGAGGGGTGACGGTGCTGCCTGGAGGCGGGGTGTATCCTGGGCGGGGTTGGTAACCTGAGGCGGGCTGGGAGCTGGGCGGCAGGCTGTAGTTGGCAGGCTGGGAGGCCTGGGAGGTATAGTTTTGTGGAGGGAAGGCTCCTGGTGGGTACTGCTGGGCTCCCTGAGATGGATGGGGCTGCTGCTGGCCACCCTGGAACCCTGGAGCCGGACCGGGGGCTGGAGCCTGGGAGGAAGGAGGCGCATAGTTCTGAAACTGCTGCTGCGGCTGCTGCTGCTGCTGTGGTGGGCCGGGCTGAGGGGCTCCGGGCTGAGGGGCTCCGGGCTGAGTGCTGTATCCTGCAGAGAGAGGGAGTCTTTTTAATTCACTCGAGAGAGAAGAAAGAGAGCCACTTTATTTCGCACACAGCAGCTACCTTTTTACTCTTACCAGAATACTGCATACCGTACTGCTGCTGCTGCGGGGCGGCACCTGGTTGCTGAGGCGGATATCCACCTGGAGCCTGGTACTGCTGGTACACCTGACCTGAAGAGACAGGGACAAGCATCATCAGTACACCTGAACCAAAAGAAATAAGACATCCAATACCATACGAGCCACTATCCATCACATCCATGGCCCCATTTACAGTTTCAAGTGTCTCGTATCTAGATTTAATACACTTTTATTTACATTTAGTGACAGATAACGTAGAGGCTCTTCCACTTAGAAAGGTGTAAATGCGTCTCTCCAGACGGGGGGACATGAAGCCAGAATGCAATCAGATAGCAAATTCTTGGCTACATTTGCACTTCACTTTTTTTGATTATATAGCCATTAAGCAAATACATGCAAATTGTGTCTTTGTATTTGCACAGAAACACCTGTGTACAACTGCTTCAGTGAAAACAGCTGCAACCACTCTGATACAACCATTTATTGCTAAAAGTCCAGTACCCTCAGACAGCTCTGGATTCGAGCTACAGGGCTGCCTGCACATACACACCACAAAGTAAGCTATGCAATCATTAAAAACTGAGGCTGACATGTGTAGCCACTATTGAGAGACTAGGCACACAGACATTCATAACTCAGGTCAGTTTTCCTGCATCAGGATGAGAAGTTGTCCTCCAGGCATGTCTATGTTTGCAGACAGTGACTTCCTGTTGCCCTGTTATTAACCATGACTTCACCAGTCCACACTGCATATGTGCACATATGGAAGACACCAATCATCTCAGTCATCTGCCTTAAATTCCTAATTCCTTAAAAGGCTCCTGAATATCCAAGTAAGTCTGGATCATAATGTAGCATGACGATCAGGAATATCTTTCTTGACAGTGATGTCATTGCACATCATCTTTACATTTCAAAAACATGGAAACGTTTTTCCTTGTTATTTTAAAATTTGCTCATCAAGTTTTCCACTGAATGCCTGAGTCCTCAGCAAACATGCAAAGGCTTGGCAAAGCAGTCTCCCTTAACGTGGCCTGAATCTTACTCCCAAATCTCTGTCTGCCATATCGATTGGGGTGATGACACATGAAAAGCACAAAGAGAGAAGGCATAATGAAAGAGGGCTGCAACAGGGTTCACTAGTTTCTCAAGCACTGGCAAAACTGGTGCTGATTTTCCACTCCTTGGGAGGGAAGATATTGTGACAATGTTTGAGAGTCTGAACACAAAGCTGAATAAAAAAACCAAACTGAAATCCTATCAAATTAACCTCAATGCACTGCATGTTATTTTGTATCGAATAATTCAAAACATTCAGAGTAGCATGTACAGTACAGATCCAATGCGTTGCCCTAAAGAAAACTGTTTGCAGCTGAAGCTCAATGAACCAGCAGTCAGAAAACAAGTCATTACTTTGCATTGGTCTGGGACAAACAGTGTACCTCTTTAGTGTCTTTTTATTAGTACTGAAGTGATGTGGCAAACATCTGCTATCTCACTGACCTTTAACACGCACCTTTAACATGAACACCGTGGTCTTTATTGTGTGAGAAGGCACACGTGTTAAATTGGCTTCTCCGGTTCTCCTCGGTCTGTAATCTATCATCAGCGTTATGTAGGAGTGATGGAAAGGATGCGTGGCTGTTAGACTCCTTTGGCCTGGGGAGTTTATCTCACTCCAGTGTAGCCAAGAGGTCAGCTATGAGCCTGCTAACTAAAACTCTCATGGGACAAAGAAATGACTATAGGGGCTCTCACTGAAGACAGAGCTGCATTGCTTGCTTCAGGAGAAAAATAACAAAACCTTAAAGGTTGATAGAAAGATGTTCACTGGAACAAAGAGAAGCATTTGGCTGTAGTTCTGCTGACCTCCAAGCATTCCTAAAGAAGGAGTCATGAGAACAGGGTCCTATTTTTAAATAAACATTTCACACCAAACACACATCTGCCCATCTGATAAAGAGCCTCAAATGTCTGCGCTATTGCTACATGCAAATGTATTTACAGTTTCCTTCTTTCTTGCAGAAATGTAAATTATTGCCAGGGGTCTATAAGCATCTGACAGACAACAGGTTGAAATCTTTACCATCTACTTATGGATCTTGTTAGCAACATTCTTATGTTAACAAGTAACAAGCGTGCATTGAAAGCGAGCTTAAGGCTAGCGGTAAAAGGCCACACATGCTCAATTGGCATCCAATCTCATGGATTACCTTTTATAAAATTATTGTGTGTCGACTGGCTGATCTGATTTGCCTTGAGGCTGTCATACTGACAAACAGTCTGCAACCAGAGACAGGAATAATGTGCGGACAAAGAGTGAGGAAAGGGTCGAGTGTGAGAGGACGCTGGGCAGGATAAACTTTAACATCTTTGTATGCCAACCATCTGCAGCCTTGGAAGTAAGAAAAGAGATGGAGGAGGGAAACAGCAAGGAACCGATAAAAGGAGGATGAACTTGTTGCCACGTTGGGCTTGGAGACGCATCTAACAACCTGCTGCAAGATTACAAGATGGTATCTAGCAAGAGCTGCCAATGTGTATAATGACAATACATTACTGATCTTTGTGGGGAAATTATCTTCTTACGTGCCTCCCTCCACAGCATCGGGTACACAAAACGTCCCCTGGAGCTGGCAGAAAGGCCTGCTGAACCTTAGCAGGGGTAATGCTCGCTCACACAGGGGCTTTAGTTGAATATCAGACCTACACTAATGGGTGGTCAGCCTATTTAAAACCTCATCTGGCTGTCTACATCCAGTAGTTGACCTCCAGTGGTTCTCAAACATTTTTTGTCTGACATACCCCCACAACCCTGTCAGATGAGTTATTAGGAAAATAAATTTAGTAAGTGCTACCTGACACCAATTTGCAATCCTATCTTATTTATCCTCCTAATGGCATTTTTTTTTGTTGCTGAGCTCTTCCACAAACTTTCCTCATTCCCTCTGGGGTAAAAGTGGCCCTGATTGAGACTCCCTGCTCTGGAGATATATTATGAGAACTTACACACAACCATCATGCTGAATAATGTTGATAGAAAATGAGCAACTTGAAACTATTGCTCAAAAAAACAATTCCACAAAGAGCATGAACTTTCATTCCTTTCAGTGACCTTCAGTAATTTGTGTCCCCACGCAGAGCTTGGATGAATTGTCAGACTCCCACATTTATTAAATTCTGGACTGTCAGAACCAAAGATCAAATCAGCAACAACAAATTACATATTAGACAAGAAAGTTTGTTTCTCCTGATCCCCGTGTTATTGACGGAAAAAAAAGTACTACGAACAGCTTGCAGTTGAGCTGGATGTTTGTGTGCATGGACTGAATAAGTCTTCCTTCTAGACCAACTAAACTCTTATTGAGCCCAGTGGAAAGGCCCTGCAACGCCAACCAGGCCAAAACCACAAACCACCAGTTAAATGGAAGAAATCATTCCACATGTGTGGTGATCTTCAGTGCTGCAGGTGCGGTCAGGAGGAGCAAGCAGTGTGACTGCACTGAGAGCAAGTTACGGCTCTCACAGGGTGCAACAACAGGCATCTCCTTTGCTCCAGTGGTCTCCTCGTTCAGCTAGGCCAAACCACAGGCTGAAAACAATCCAGTCCACTTACAGCAATGTGATAAACAAAACAATATGCCTCACTCCTGCACCTGCCTGGGCCTTTCTTTACAACAAAAGGAGAACCAAGCCAGAGAATTCCCCAATGATAAGTGAGATACTTGGAGAAAGGAAATGGACATGCGAGACTGGTACAGAACACCATGTCCCCCCCTGAGCTGGATCCCAGTGTGGTACTGTGCCGAGTATATTAAGTAAAATAAGTCCTGTTTGTTTTTGCCAACATACTGCCTGATCCTTTGATCGTTTATCTTCATCTAGGCCTTGAGTTTGGGTCCAACATGTGCATGTTAAAGATCTCACATAGGGGAGAGCAGTGATAAGGCCTCTGCCGAGTACGATAAACCTTAATTCCATGGATACTCTTGTTTACACAGTGGTGATTTAGATTCCACAGTGGTGAGATGATCAAAGGATCATTTCTCGTTCAATGCTTCAACAACAGAGTGGATCTGATTGTCCAAAACAAGAAACAGTACATGTAGTAAGCTGTAAATCTGTGAAATACAAACTTAATGAAATGGTTATAAAGATACTGCATATTCCAACTGTTATCCTCCTCAATTTGTTTCTTTAATTGAGTTTATTTGCTTTCATTTTCTGTTTCTTTGAGTTCACTCTAATATCAAAATAATATTTTTCCACTCCATTAACATTTCAGCTGGCAGTGATACTGCCTACAATCCAAAGGGAATTAAAAAGAAGGTTATATGGAATTGAATCAATGCAATTAACTAAACAAAAGGTTGTATAGTCGGGTCTGGTGCATTTGTAGACCCTAGCCTGTCATACATACAGTTTACTACATTACACAGGAACATGCAATTGTTTTCAGAGTGGACACAGTCAGCGTGGCATGAAATTAAATCCGACATACAGTAGGATTACACAGACTGGAGTAAATCTTTTAGTCACAGTTATTAAGAAAAGGAAACGACCAATCAGACCTGTGTGTATGTACTGTACTGTGCATGACCACATTTGAGGCAGGACTGAATTCATATGACCAACATAAGAAAATAATAAAAACGGCACTTAACATGTCTATGATTTAACATGCTTTAAGTTTTACGGTCATAAATTTGACTTCAGAACTACTCTTGGAGCCGTAGTTTAGGGCAACACATTCAAACTGGATCAACAGGGGGTAATGTTTTTATGAGGCTACTTTGGTGGTCATGTTGGAAAACACCCCATATAACAGCACAACTGTAAAATAAAGTCTAATTGCTTAACCACCCATACTTCTCCTACGGTCTCCAACTGCCTGTGGTCATTAGGATATTATCCCATTATTGTGCATGTTTCCTAACACAGACAGTACCTGCCTCAGAGTACGTGTGCGTTTGTGTGTTCAACAATTATGATGTATTAAATATAGCAGGTGTATATTTTGGGATGCAGTAGCTGTGTGTGCGCATGTGTCTCACCATCCATGCCAGCTGGGGGTCCCTGCTGAACTCCAGGAAAGGGAGCCTGTGGTTGGGAGGGCACTCCTGGCTGAGGGGCTGCAGACGAGGAGGAGGTAATGCTGTCAGGGGTTCCTGAGCGCTCCTCTGGTGCAACGGCTGGGGGAACTACTCAGGTGGCACAGAGAGAAACAGACATACGGTGGAGATATTAATTATTTACGACAGCTGCACACTCAATCAGAACAAACACTTTCTGCAGCTGGATAGTGTGCAGTACCTGGGGCCTGGTCCTCGCTCAGGCCAAAAGCGGAGATGACATTCTTGCTGACCTCGTCCTGGTTTTTTAACGGGTCGAAGGCTGACATGCTGGCAGCACTGACTGGAGTGGCCTGTTTCACCGAGGGGTCTGCTGCCATCACTTTGCCTTCACGTCCATCCACTGATTCTGGAAACACAGGAACGTTTAGGAACCAGCAGAGGCCACAGCAAAATGTGGCAATGCAATGCAAGCAACATTTTGCAGTTTGAGTCGACTGTAAGGTTTTATTACACCATTAAAACCAACGTGTAGTACAAGGGGTGTGAGGGTTTGAGTGTCCTTCACTAATTGTGTAGTTTTAAAAAGGAGCATTGCCAAAGTCTCATAAAAGACCTTGATTATAGTCTCCTGCAATTGACTCAAAAAAAAACTAATCCACCCGTTTGTCTCAGCATGGTGCCAGATGGCAAACTACAGATCAGCTCTCTTTAGTTCATTCCTTGATTGCAGTCAAATCACATATAAATATGGACTTGTTCAGTTTTAACACAGCTACTACTATATACTGTAATATGAGTGCACACGTCCCTCACGTAAATGCTTTGGTCACAGTTACACGTCGTTCTGCTTGAGATGTGCTTGCTTGCTTGCTTGCGTGTGCATGTGCGTGTGCGTGAGTGACCACAATGAAACTGGACTGAACCAGTATGTATGCAGTATATAATTAAAATTTACAAATGTGTAAAATTCCAGACAAATAGTCATGTGACAAAAGTTATTAAATTATTCCAACAATGACTGACCCTTATAAACTGCCTCAGCCTGGTGCCTGTGGGATATAGATCGTGCGATTCTGGCACTGAGCAAGTGGAATATGAACAAGTGTTATTTGTTAAAGAGGCCATGTGATCCATCAGTGGGAGTAAGAGACCTAACAGGCGAGGTTTGTGATCTAAAAAACACACAAAAAACGCCCAAAGAGAAATCAAAGCCCCTGGACTGTGTGCAAACAAGCCATTACTTGTTTTGTATCGTATATTTTTGGATGTCATTTACTTAAGTTATTATTATTACCACCTAAGGCATATGGTCACAAGTTTACCTTCGATAATACATATACATGTGTTGAGAGTTGTAAATTTATTTTCAACTTCAAATCTTAATTTCGTGCACATGTATGTCAGTGTGGGCATTTTTCACCAATAGACAGAAGATATGAGTTCTCATGTTATAACAATTAAAAGAGCAGTTGGGCACACATGCACTGAAAATGAGTCAAGAAACTGCCATGTGTACATGTTTTACAGCTCGAAAGAATTCTGAGGCCAATAACGATGTTGACATTTGATAGTTTAAAAACCAAAAAAAAGCCGATATATCGGCTGGCTGATAGTAATTTCTTTTAACATAAACAAACAATCTTGATACAGATAAAAAAAAAAAAAAAAGAATTGTGACCAAGTTACAAAGTGGGACATTTTACTGTTACATTTAACTGTCAGTGCACTCTTGTGGACAAACTATGCAATGGTGACACGGTTTCTAAATGACCTCAAACCTAGTTCAGCATTTCTGTTCTGCAATTTCTTGTTACATAACGGCCAACATACACACTGCCATGCATATACCCACAATAAGCCAACCACGGCTGATTTGTCAGTTTAACGCTAACATGTATGTTTGTGCATGTGTGTGTGGGGGGTGCGCACCGCTGTACGGTGCTGTAGCAGCCAGACCAGGCTCTGCGGGGGGCTCCAGGCTATCCAGGAGGGTGTTGACTTTATTCCTGAGCTCAATGAGCTCCCTGCGCAGGTACTTCACCTGACTGGACTCCAAAGGTCGCGGCTGGCCATTCACTGCAGATAATGAGGGATGAAGAGGGAGGAGACACAAGTGAGGAAAATACGTTTTGTTTGGGGAATGCGATTAAACATTTCTCCATCTCTGCGCAGCCGACTATTTGAGTGTTAGACCTCACGGAGGGTGATGGATAGAACTTGACTCCTGATCGCTTTTACAGAAAACAATCCCCTAGTCCTTACCTTTATTAATGGGGCATTTTTGTACATTACGGAATCTGGATCTCATCAATTATGATCATTTCCCACTTGGGGCAACGTTGTCTTGAACTTGAACTGCTCGTTGCCATAGCTCATGGTCTAAAGCGGAATTAAAGCCTTGAGCTCAAAGGAATATCTGGGTCAGACTGTACATAATTGCGTCAACAGCCCAGCAGATGGTAAACCAGACCAAAAGTGGCAGGAAAATCAAAAACAGAAAGTGTTTGTATGGGACTAACAGCTGACAAAATACTGCTATCACAGAGCTTTACACTGTGGCTAAATGTTTGTTATATACACCCATGAAAAGCCAGGGATACACTGTGTTGTTCACGCTATTGGACTGAAATGTTTTCACTGTTAAATTAAACTAATTAAATTGTAGGTCATCAGCACAAAACAGCACTACCGTTAACATCTATTTATGTGAAAATAAACAGTGGATGCTTGAATTTTGCAGTTCATTGGTCTGGAAAAGCTGTTAATTCTACACCAAGTATCTGTCCCAATTCTGTTTGCACCACATTCTGAATACCCGGGATTACAGGAGACCATCCATCACATAGTTGGATCCACAAAGCCATTCACAATAGCAGCCAGGCTGACAGAGGGATTTGAGGGCTTCATCATCCCACCATGTCAGCTAGCCATTTAAACAATGGAGCTGTGGAATTCTGGGGGAAAAAAGGCAATAGTTTGTCCTGCTTATTGAATGAAATAAAAATGAAAATGAAACCAATAGGCCCATTATTACACTGTCAATCTGCAGGAATACAGGACAAAATTCTTCACAATCGTCCACCTTACATGACCAGCACCATATGGGGTCACTACCTTCTTTTCCCACTACAGCTTGATGGAGGAGTGAGCTTTCCATGGCAAAAGAATGAATGTGAGAATGGAGATTGCCGGACATTCCTTTTTCTCATAAGCTTCTCAGAGTGGATAATGCTGAACAGAGGGATGCATGGGGTCATGAGACGCAGGCTGCCACCACATTCCAGCTACTCTCGCTCACTTTGAATCTCAACACATGTCTGACATATCACTTCCACGTGAGGTCATGACAAGTAACGATGAGCCAGGACTCAGATTTGATTGGAAGGAAGTAAAAAAAAAAAAAGAAAAGAAAAATAAAGGTCTTACCACTCCCTGGCTAATAGCAGCAGCAACAAGGGGACAGACTGACTGAGAGCAGAGCACAGGAAACAACAGTGTATGTTACTGTATTTCTAATGTTGTGCGAGCCATTTTGAGTTTCACATCTAAATTACATTACCACATTTGTTTTGTTTGTAAAGTTGGGACTTGTATTTGTGCCTATATTTCCATAGTGGTAAGTCCTGTCAGGCAAGAGAAAGCTCTGAAACACAATAACGGCCGTCCAACAGCTAAACACTGGGACAGAATCCTGCCTTTAAATGAAAAACATTTACAGGAAACAGAATAATTAATTAACGTTAACAAAAACCCATGTATTCAGATCATGTGGTGTACATGGCCTTATAAGGGCATGTATTATTTTCCATGAATAAAAGAAAACGGTCCCAGATGGCATGTCCGATTGGTACAATACAGTCTCAGCTGGGATCAGTTCCAGTCCCCCATGACCTTTCCGCACGTAAAGCTAATGGATGGATGAAATATACGTCACCATTAACTTAGCCTTCTGTGCTTTCATGCCCACAAATTCTGAAAGTCACAAAACTTGATCCATTTAACAATTTCTTTTTACAAAATGAGACAAAATGCACTTATTGTTTAAATAAAACTAAACAACATGCTGAAAGATCCAGTTTCTATCAAGTTTTACTCGTCAACCCAGACCGAAAGCTGCATTCACCTTGGTTCACCTTGTTTTTAAGTATTCCTATTCATGCTATGATCAAAATCATACTCTTGGTTAAGTATTTATCAATTAATACTTAATTAACTTCAAGTACTGTGAAATTTCTGTAAAAGCCCTGAATTTTCAATGCAACATTATACAAAACGTTGTTACTACAGACAAAAAAAACAGACGTCAAACTGACATGTTCAGGTGAGGCCAACTGGTTGTTTGGGAAATGTAATTCTTTTATGTTCTACACCTAAGGTCACATAATTACAAGGCTACAGAAGGGCTGTGGATTTAGCTGGGCTGGCACATATTTAAGATTAGGAACAAGTATAACTCGCACAAAGGGCTTTTGTGAATACATCCATCTACTGCATGTCACTTTGTTAGTTTGCTGAACCTAAGAAAAACATTGAAATTCCACCCCACATTAGTCAGAAGGGAGTGCAGACTACTGCAGAGAAGAGTTGAAGTTTGTTGTGTGAAACATAAGATGGACTGCCCTCCAGTGACTGGTTGCTGTAACTGTTGAAGTGAAACATTACTCTATAGTTTGTCATGATGATGGCTATTACATGATTTAAGATTTCAAAGATCTTGGATTCCTTAAGGCATGGCTGTGTATGTCAATGAAGGGGAAACAGGAAGGAAATCTTTAATATCTTACCAAACAAAGTCAATTTCAGTATTCTACTGCACTGGATGGCGAAGGAGAGGTCAGAGCTGTCAAAGATAGTGATGAGGTCGTCATCTAGAAAATGGGGGGAAAAAAGAGCCCAGATGATTCACTGAAAGAGAAATTATCTCTACCAAAGAAAACATGTTAAGATACCAAAGAACAAAACAACTTTATTCCCTTATTGGAATAACATGGTCAAGTGATCAAGTAATTAGTATTACACTATAAACTAGTTTAGAATAAATAGGCTGGCCTGAGAACGCCTCATTGTCAACATTCACACTTTTGTCCTTGAGACCATTTAGGACAATGAGCCTGTGTACTGACTCACCTTCATCCTTGTATTTGATGGTAACCTCGTCATTGCTCTGCAGCTTTCCCCTGAAGACACGCTGCATCATCAGCACTAGTTCATCATATGTAATGTCTTCGTTATGGATAGGGATACGTCTGATGTCATCGCCCAACTGGGCTTTGATGATGAGCTTTCCGCTCAAGTCCAGCTGGCCGTTCATGGTGCCGTCCGACCTCTTCTGCTCCCACCACTAAACGGGGTCAGAGGAGAGGTAGATTTAAAAACAACCAACTAATCAACAACATGTCTATTGTCCTAACTTTACTTCTGTCTCCCAGGTCAGGGGTAGTGGTTGCCATGAGTCGTTATTAATGATTAAAATGACAATGGGATTATCAAATTAGCAGCTCCTCTTTATTGTAACGCGTTGTTTTCCTTAAAGGATCTGTAATCATTACAAAGAGCTTCCCTTAAGTATGGATTTAATTTAAGTCTCCCTCGGTCTGTAACAATGAGGCTATCTCCCCACAGAGTACTTAACTGTTTTTACTGATTATTATCTAAAATAACATTAACAATCCAATCAAGACAATGACTATGCAGTCATAGTTTCACTTGAACTGCAGAGTCTAAGGGTCAAACATAACCCAGTGAGGTGGAGAGGATTAGCCCATTACCGAACTGAAAGGACATTACCCAAAACATCAACCAGTTTGATAAGCTAATCAAAACTATGCTTAGTAGATCTTTTCGAAAAATATAATGTGATCATTTGCATTCTAGACAGGTTAAACTCCCAGATTGTGTTTGGTACACAAGCCTAGATCTGCAGTGTAACCTCCATTTTTGCAAACATTCCGATAAATTAGCCTCAACTGTCTGTAATAATCAACGTCTGTCACTGATCGTGTCACCAGTTGGATTAACGGTGACATTACCTGCTGATCGCCTAGGATGGACAAAATAGACAACTGTGAATTTAATTCCAGAAGTGCTGCGGCTTTGACTGTGCTAGCCAGATGAGTAATTGGCTGGATGCTAGGGATTGAGTGGTAGCTAACGTTTGGAATACAGCTTTGTTAAATGGGGACAGCAACAAGCTGATTTCCACCGAGACCGTCTCTAACGTTACCACGTTAACATTTGGAATTAAACGTCCAAAGTGGCATCATCCGCTAACGCTGATTATAAAAGACGCTCAATCACACAGTCATCTATCTGTCTGTGGCCCATAAACAGACTGCTAATGTTTGCTAGGCCGTTTCATCATTGCCGTATCAATGGTGACAATACAAAACTATGTATGCCGAGTAAAAAGCAATAACATAATTAATCGCCTACAGTATAGTTCCACGAGTTGCAGTAAAATAGCTCGTCTTCATTTCCCGTCATAGCACTCAGTAGGCAAAAAGCGGCGTCTTGTGTAACTTGGACCGTAGCTAACGTTACCTGTCACGGGCATTCGGAGTTGGGCGAAGCAACATATTCTGAACTTAGCATCAACTTTGTATTTCTTTAAAAAAAAAATCAGAATTGATTAGTAGCGAACCTTGTGTTTGTAACTTCATACGAATCCGACACCTGTTTGGGCAAGCTAGCGTAGCGTTAGCCCCCCACTGCGCAGCCACAGCAACATGACTTGCTAGCTAGCAAGCTAACCACAGCTAGCAACACACCGCAAACGCAGAAAAAGGGAGAGTGTAGAAACTGTTGTGCGGTTAAAACTGAATCATCAACTGGCCCCAAGCAAAAGAAGGTCGCTTACCTGAATCAGGCGACTTGACCACGCTGTATTTCACAGGTTTCCCCAAACCGTGAAAACCGAATCTGTTAGCTAGCCTAGCTAGACCCGGTTGCCAGCATCAGGAAGTGTCCTCCAAACTGTCAACGTCAACCAGTACGTGGCATTCAGTGCGCGCAGCTGCAGACCGTCTGCAACAAAGAGCGCTGTGGCCGACTCACCTAACCACGAAGCTTATCAAACATCACTTGTAACACGTTGAGAATTTGAGCTTTTTATTTAATTTCGGTTTACAATGCATATTTGATCCATGTACACAGGGTTTAACAAACTGGCTTTTGGATGCTGAATGACAATAGCTTCTTCTACTTCTTCTTCTTCTTCTAGTTTTACGGCGGCTGGCATCCAGCTCATTGGTGCATTACCGCCAATGACACTAAGTTAAAGCAGTACAGGCAGCTATTGTGATGACCACCTATGTTTTTATAACAATGGTTTACATGCATTCCGACAAATACAGTCTTATGAGGTAGACCTAATGAAAGAGACAACATCAGCACATTTGCAGCAAAGGCAAACCTACTTCCTTTAACACAATACAGTAGTGATTTCAAAGCAAAATGTTGGAACATTCATGCCCTCGCTGCAGTCTAGACTCGGGTTATGAAGATGTTACTTTGAAGCCACTCCTGATTGTGTGTGCTAGACACTATCATGTGCTTGAAATAAATAATGGGGCGAAAAATACAGGTTCCCGCATACATTGTACAGCTTACTCTGTTTTACACCTATGTGTCAGAGGGTATGATGTTGTATGATAATGATGACCGAATAAGTAGATAATAGGACTCATAACTTATGTATGAATTAAGATAAAAACACAGTTTTGCCCAGTCGCAGCTTTCTTCCCTCTTGTTATTTCTTCTTCTTCTCCTGAGTGGTGTTGAACCATGAGTCTAACAGCTTTTTCATGTAATATAACTGCCAGGCATGCACTTGAACAGCAACAACCATGATAAGGTACATAACAGTCACTGCCGAGAAGCCAAAAATGAAGCGGTATGCCTTTCCATGGCGGTAGAGCTGTTGAGCCACAGGAAACATCTCCATTCCACCATAAATGAGAGGTGCCACCGAGAACAGCCCTGAACTGATCATGGATATGACCAGGTAGCTGATATTGTTCTTTGGGAGTGACAGGCTGCTGCAGAGCAGCGGGAGGAGGCTGAGCAGGTAGGGGTACTCCCACTGGTACGGCATGGACACTGTGTCATGTGACACCAGGTTCAAGTGGCTGACGGTCACCTGCGCCGCCACCAGCAGCCAGATGAGAAGATGGACCACGTTTAACTTCCGCACCTCTGACTTCAGGGAAGCGCTGTAAAACAGATGAGCGAGGTGTATTAGCAACCCTTGTTGATGTTGTCGCCATCAAGAGAGAACGGTCACATTTAACGAGCAATAATAGCAGTGGATAAAAGTCACTCGCCTCATTTGGTAATGTGGGGCCACCCGCTCTCTGTATTTAAAGTCAGCTCCATTGGTGCCAGCAGCTCTGGGGCCAATGCGTGATGTCATGTTGTGGGAAACCTGCAGACATACAAAGCAAATCATGTTACAGACTTTATAGCAATGGGGCCTGTAACTATTAATTTAACTATTTACTTGTTTGGTCCTGAAAAAGTGAAAAATGCCCATCGCAATTTCCTAAACCCCAAGGTGATGTTGTCAGATGGTTTGTTTGGCAGAGTTCAAAATACATTCAAGGTATTCAAAGGTGTTCAAATTTACAACACAAAAAATATGATATCAGAGGGGCGATAAAAATTAAGTAAACACTGACATGAAAGCAACCACGATAAGCCAGACCGTTGTCTTATTCCAATAACAAGGTGCTAACGACTACTTACATTGAAAATGAATAATTTCAGGCTGTTCTACCGGGTTCAAGCATGCTAGCGCGTTAGCTGCTGTTGCTAGCCAACCTAATTCACCTTTAAACAGATGCGTACTGTATGCTGGTTCTACCGTCGTTTTATCATTGGCAATTACAATAGAGTGTGACACCTTGTAACAGTTTCATTGCGAACGATGCTTACCGCTGCGTACTTCCTTAATATCTGGCTGAGCTCCGTGTCTGAATTTGTACTAAACAAAAGATGTGGAAAAAAAACGCATGTCGTAAACAGCTTTGCGCATGCGCAGAATCTCAGCGTCAGCATCTCTCCTCACGGCACAGCCAGCTCTACCTGGCCCTGACACCTTTATCACAATAATAATAATAACTTTATTTATATGGCACCTTTCAAAGAAAGTGAAAATGTGCTTTACAATAAATCAAATAATAAAAATACTAAATAAAATACATCACATATGCATTTAAATACTTACAACATATAAAAGCCATAAAATTAAAGTGAGTTTTAAGTAGAGATATACAAGAGGATACTGAATTTGCCTACGTGAGATCCTCTGAGCTGAGGGGCCCGGACAGCAAGGTCCCGGTTTAATCAAATCAAGATTTTGGAACATTTAGTAGGGGCCCTGCCGGAGGATCCCAGCTCAGGAGGCTCACAGCAAGTTAGTAGATCACACATATATGCAGGAGCCTGAACATTCGAGGCTTTATAAGCGAGCAGTAAAATGTTAAAATCAGTTCTAAAACTAAATCATGTCAGCTGATATTGTGCTTCAGGGTTACAGTTTCCCAAACACATTTTCAATCAAATGTGCTCAAAGTGTGCCTGGATCACTCTGGATCCCTGTAGTTCTGGAGTTTCTCACTTTGCCAGGTTGGCAATTTAGTCTTGCTTTTGAGAGATGTTTTAACTGATAGAAATAGTACAGCAGGAGCTGGTAAAGGGTAAATGTAAAGCCTGGACATCTATTATAGTGCTTGCCTTAGTCCTGGAACTTGATTTGCGAAAATGGTGATGGCTTTCCAGGCATTTAAAACAGTTATTACCCTATAACATGATTATCACGATGAAACAGGTTAGGCAACAGGTGTTTAATGACATATTTGGTCTTAGAAATAGATACATCAACAACAATTTCTAATTAAACCATTTTATTTAGAAAAAGCACCATGGACAATAATAACAAATGTGAAACATTATGACATCAAAATCTTTGGTTACAGTGACACTATTAGCACCATGGTTAACAGGAGAAATATACATTTATTTTCCTTTAAAAGTTGTCATACTTTATGTCCTTGTCATTGCATGTCGGTGATCAGCAGATAAAATAATAAATTACTAACACAACTGTTGTTATGCATTTCTGCAACATTCAATACTTGCGTTGCGACCAGCAATTGTATACAAATGTGTTTTGTATTCCCAGTAAATCTGGTTTGCTTTGAAAGTCAGAGTCATTAGATCAGATGCTCAGAGATTTGTTTGACCTTTCTTCCAATAGCAGGATTGACTGGAACAATGCTTAATCCCCGTTGAGTGTTATATTGTAGTTACAACTGTACATGTTCACAGGCAGGGTCTGTGCTTTTTGATATTTACCATGTGGCACATATACCTGTTCAATGCTGCGGTCCAGTTAGTGACACAAAGATGTTGTATAGTGTGGACTTTTTGGTATATTGTGGTGTAATGTTTAATATAGTGTATGGAGTGGTTTTCATAGTTCAGGGCAATATGGTGTGTTTGTTTGACTGTCCCAATTTTTAATTATTTGCTTTTCTTTACAGCATTACACCTACAACCCTACATGCAAACATTAAAACATAAAATTAATATTACATTCTTACTCTTTGGTTTTCACTCATGAGAGTAATTTTCAGGCAGCAACCTATATCATGTGTGTGATCTTTTCATTTTTCAATCTCATTTTTTGTGCTCCTACAAGCCATTAATAGTTGTCCCTAGTATGTATAAACCATGTGAAAACCATTTAGGTTGATCCAATACTGTATTTTACTAATTAAATTTTTTTTGATAACTTTGGAGCTTGATAGATTGAATAATTGAATATCAGAAGATTGAATACTATTAATATTTTCCTAAAACTCAGTCATCTGCAGGTTACATTACCAGAAATGTGTTTACCTCTAAAACATTTACAAACTGCTGTAATGCAAACCTTTAATTGCGTGTAATTTTACATGCTTGCAATTGTCAATAGAGAGATAAAAATAGTATTTATATGCATGCAAAAAATATACTTTTTCCTACCAAAATGACTATGCGTTCACGTTTTCTACTGTATTACACATTCTTCACCACATGGGGTAGCTGCCAGTTTTGAAGAGGTGCAGGAACAAAATTTGACACAGCAAAGATTGTTTGATCTGCTTTTGGATACACCTCGCATGTTACCTTCATATGTTTGTACATAATAACAAATTGCACTCTTATGGATTTTTGGCACTCTATACATCTGCAGCTATCTTTGAGGTGTTCTTTGAATGCCTTTTAGATCTTTAAAGTTGTAAAAGAAAGCATCTTTGCTCCCAATTACACAGCTATAAGGCTATACAGTATAAAAGCTGCTGTATATACACACTGTCATTTCAGATTTTGCTCTCATCTCTGCTGACAAAATCATTAGTTTGTAAAACTTCCATTAATACTGCTCAGTCCACGGTGATTTATGATCATATTTTAAATTATACAAAAATATGCTCCCATTTTGTTCTCACTGAAGCCTCTCCCTCCCTGCAATTTGTGGTTTTACATTGGATATAACAAATACCCAGAAAAGGAGGAGTGCACATACTGCCCGGCATATAGTCCTGAAGCCTGATCTGAGGGCAGCTGAATATACACAGTGTCCCCAGATTGTAGAGGTAATACTGCACTCCCTGATGCTTGATCTAGGATACCCTTTTTGTACTCATCATATGTATACATCACTGGCTCATTGTTCCTCATCAAAGCCACCCACACATTAGCTCCTTTGCAATGAATGTGGTAGGCAAAATAATAAATGCCAGGCATGTCACAGGTGAACATTCCTGTTTGGGTGTTGAAGTTTTGACGACCATTGTACAAGAGCTTGTCAAAGATGACTGGAGTGCCGACAGGTGGAAAGGGAGTTGTTGCTACAGCTGTGAATGCTGGCATTTCCAACCCACTGACACCCATTACTTCAGCTCCATTGCCTCCGTACTTGCCTTTCTTACCATAACTACCAGCCTTAACACCATCTAGACCAGGGCCCATCTCAGAGAGCACTCCAGCCATGTCGGGAGACAGACCAGGTTCTCCAGGTGGGCCTGGTAGTCCAGGAGGGCCAGCCTGACCTGGTTGTCCAGGGGGTCCTGATGGGCCTTCTTTCCCTGGGGGTCCTATAGGACCACTAAGACCTGAACTCCCCTCACCTATAATGCCTGGTGGACCAGGTGGACCACCATCTCCTTTTGGCCCTGGAAGACCAGGAGGCCCAATTGGTCCTGCTGCACCATCCATTCCAGGGATTCCTTTAGGACCTTGAGGTCCTGCTTCACCTGGTAAGCCACCTTGTCCTTTTGGCCCAGGAAGTCCTGAAGGACCAGGGGTACCAGGTAGACCTTTATGCCCATCGTCTCCTTTGGCACCAATCGGTCCTGGTGGACCTCTTGGTCCTGGCTCTCCATGCTCTCCAGGCAGACCATCCTTACCAGGTATCCCAGAAAGACCAGGGTCTCCCTTGGTTCCATCAAGCCCTTTAGGTCCTCCTTCTCCACATTCTCCTTTAGGACCAGGTGCACCAAAACCTCCTGTAGTTCCCATAGGGCCTGGAGGACCTGGTGGACCATTTGGTCCAGGGGGTCCAAGCATACCAGTTAGTCCTCCGGGGCCATTATCTCCTTTTGGTCCTGGAGGTCCAGGTGGCCCACTCGTACCTTTATCACCCTTTGGTCCTAGGAGTCCTGGTTTACCAAATCCAGGCAGTCCTGGCTTTCCTGGCAAACCTGGTGGTCCTGGATGGCCTTTCCCACCTGGCATACCTGGCTGTCCTGGCAGGCCATTTTGACCTAGCTTTCCTTGACCAGGTAGACCTGGTGGGCCAGGCTGTCCTCCTTCCCCAGGGGGCCCAGCTGGTCCTTGCTCTCCAGGATGTCCTTTTTCTCCTGGTGATCCTTGTGGGCCTAGAACCCCGTTCAACCCAGGTTTTCCAAAACCAGGCAGCCCTCTTGGGCCAGCTGGTCCTGGGGGCCCTGGGAGCCCTTTGTGACCAGGTAGTCCTGGCTGACCCATCCCTTTGTCTCCTTTGGGTCCTGGTAATCCTGGTAGTCCTGGCAGACCTTTGTGACCTGGCTCTCCTTTGGACCCTGGTTGAGCAGGTAATCCCTGCACCCCAGGCTTACCTATTCCTGGTAGCCCAGGTGGTCCTGGGGGACCTTGAGGCCCTGGCTGTCCAGCTGGCCCTTCTTCACCCCTAGGGCCCATTTCTCCTTGTGGTCCAGCCTCACCATTTCCTCCTGGCTTGCCTAGCAGTCCAGGCAAACCTGGTTTACCCACTCCAGGTGCTCCTGGTGGACCAGAAGGTCCGGGTCGTCCTGCAGGTCCTGGCTGTCCATTTCCTGGAGGTCCAGGAGGTCCTGGAGGTCCCTCTGGTCCAGGTGGCCCAGCTGGGCCTGGCTCTCCCTGTGGAATTCCCTCAGCACCACTAGGGATTGTCTGACCTGTGAGGAATCAGATAAATATTTAACCAAAAATTCTTAATTTGAATCAATTCAAATTTTGCATAAAACATTGCTGAAAGGACACAAAAGACAGTCAGTTGTAAGATGTAAAATACTTTTGAAATGTTTGTGCCCATGTCATGTTTTAGCAGGCCATGTCATATGTATTCAAGATCTGAATGTATGTTCTTGGTTCTTGTTGGTTACTGTTTGTTGAAAACATTGACTTTCTTACCTTTGTCTTGGCCACCATTATATTTCCCCCCTTTACGAGCATTTTCTTTTCCCTTGTGCATGGGAATCTGGGGTAGCTCCTTTCTGTAGTGGGGATACTGCATATAGGGTGCCTCTTTGCCAAGGTACTGTTGGGGAAAGCCTTCTTTGCTCATGCCCATATGTTGGAGGTGCTGCATTGGCTGGTATGGTTGAGGGTGTTGCTTGTGTCCGTAGTATGCCCCACCACTCACGTAAGTAAGTACTACAAGCTGTAGCAGTGCCAGGAAGAGGGGTACAGGGAGTGGAGGCATGGCCAAGGCCTGTACAGAAGGTAGAGAAGACAGGATATGAAGGAGGGCTGCGTCTGTTATTAAATCCTGTACATTCAGTAGATCAAACATGTGGTATTTTAGTTTAACAATTCTTGAAATATCATGAACCTTCAACTGTATGAGCCAATTGAGTCTCCTTTGCAAAATACTGGCAATGGAAAGCCACAGTCTGTCTCCCTCTACTGGATATACATTGGAACTGCTCAACTTTGGAGTAAATGGGCTGGTTAAGTGTGTGCCATTTGCAATTGATGGAAGTTGGCATGTCTGGCAGTGTGAACTTGAAAAATTATTCTATAAAACAACAATAAATAGTATCACCTACTGGAAACCATTAAAGAATTTCTATTAAAGATTACTGTTTTAAAGCCTCAATGACATTTATTTATGTTAGATGGGATTGGCTCCAGCCCCCCTCGTGACCCTTCGGGATAAGCAGTATGGATAATGAATGAATGAATGGATGACATTTATTTGTCAGCCATGACTTCACTGTTATTTCCTTTAATTCCTTTCTAAAAATATATAGTGTCTGAAATGTAAGAGAATTAACAAAAACAGCAACAAAAGCAAATATGGCAAATTTTCAATGTTGCAAAAGGGATTGGACTATTTCAATTTAATTTATTTTGGGTTTAACTATGCAGACCTTTCTGGATTGGAATATAAATGGCCCTTAGGGAAGTCCTACTTTCACTGCTGAAGAAGATATATTTTCTTCAGATTGATACAAAACCACATTCAGAATAGGAGTTTGGAAAGCTGTCTTCTCAGTAATAACCTCTTAGCCATGTTTGTAATTGCCTTTGGCTTAAATATGACATGCTCTAACTCCCAAATGTTGCAGAATAATGAAGTGAATGTATGAGGCAGTGATGCATCTTGGCTTTTGATATAGTGTTCTGCAACAAATAATGCCCAATATTCTGATATATATATGTGTTCAAGTTACAATAAAATACAGAGTAGTTTTCTTTTGTTGATTAGTGATCTTTATTGATTGGACTGCTATGTGTTATGTCTATTGGTTCTTTACTTTGATATTTTGCTGATTTATAACCTACTGCTGAATGATTGGAAACAATTTGGCTTCAGAACAATAAGTTGAAATTTGTGTTGATTTCAACTTTGGTTGAGCTGCAATATGTATGATAAGCTGTTATATGTCATTTAAACCTGGCGATAAGTATACACTTTAGACAAGGAACACTCTTAGAGGCTACGCTAGGATAAACTGCACTTGCTATAGTTATCCACAAGGGGGAGCCAGACTAAATACCACGCAATATATTTATAATTTCCCCTGATGTCTATATTTTGGCCTGCAAGTACTGCATATCATTGCTTTAAATCTGAGCAGAAAAAAATTGTAATGCTTGATTACCAGTGCCATGATTAATCAGTCCTTCTGTCTGAGTTCCCAACAACCCCTTGCACTTTTACAGAGATTAGGTTTGCAGTCCTGTGGCTGTAACATACTGATCTGTGAACTGATAGAGGGCATATTCATATTTGTCTAAGGATAATGTGCAGAATGCAGAGGATTTACATAGACTAGATTCTAAATGAACAAAATGTGTGTGGTGAAATTAGAATGAGAGCATTTGCATGAACATTCATTCTTTGCCAGACACTCAAACTTTTTTTTTTTACTTCTGTCACCTCCTAGTTAAGTCACTGATGTACAAACCACCCCTGCTGGTATCAATAAGAGCATGTTTATCGTTCCAAAAAGCAGTATGAGAAATATATAAAGCCACCTACAGGTGCCTGTCAGAAATACAAGCAACACACACAACTTAATACAAGACTTGTCCTCTCAGGTAAACACTGCTGAGGAAGAATTCATTCATTTGACGGTGCCTTTCTAATGTCTTCTCCTTTCAGCATTCATTCAGACGTCCGATCCAATACGTATTTTGTTTACAGTCCAGCTGCGCAGCTCTGACAGCGCATTTATGTGTTACAGCCATTATTTAACCTCTAAGCTTTCTGCTGTAAATGGTCAGTAACAGAACAATGCAAAGAGGTTTTCTTTGGCTCCACAGCCCATGATGAAACTTACTCTGATCTGCTCTGATTCCGTCCACTTGTTTTATTCAGACATTCTTTACTCATCTCCTGCTACTCTCCCAGGTTCAACCACAATCCCATTCCCAGGTTTTATTATGGCCAACTCATCTGTAGTCGTTTTTAATTCACATCCTAAACCACATCCTTCGTGTCTACTCCATTACTGGCTCTTTCGATCTTTTCCGCCCTTTAACCTTTTCTCAGTCGACTGGTAATTTTGACATGGTCGTGCCACTGCCTCCCCCGATGAGAGCTGGCCTTTGAAAGAAGCCCACCTAGTTTCCACAGCGATAGAAGCCAGACATTCCAAAAAGTTCAGAGGAATGCCACTGAGTTTTACACTGGAACCTATTTTTGCTCACTGAGCGGAAGCAGTGGTCTCTTTCCAGTATCCTAATCAACAATACGAGTCTGCGAGGTCTGCAGACAATACACAGAGGTGAAGTATAAAGTTGATCTCTGAGTATAAGGCTTGATGCTCACTAACCTGAGCATCAAGCCTTTTCCATTATTTGCTCTGAGGCTGCGTTAAGGTTCCTAGGCTGCTCAAATGGACAGTATGTGGGACAAAACTGAGTAATAAAGGTAGCAAGATAATAGAAATATAGAGAGTCTAATGAGAGAAAGAGAATGGTAAGAATGTATACTGCTTTCTTAAGAGAGTAAAAAAGCAGAGAATACCGGGTCAGGGTCAGTGACATCAGTGATAAATAACGTATGTGATGTATAAAGGTTGAAGAAAATAAATGTGATAGCTTTACTACCTTTTAGGAACGTCTTCCAGCTCAGTGTGTGTGTGTGTGTGTGTGTGTGTGTGTGTGCGTGCATGCATAGGTGTTTTTAAAGGGTTGGAAATATTCTGACGAAACTTGTGACTACACATCAGAGGGTCTGCTCAGCGCCACACAGCAACACCATAGCGTTGTCATGGCGACCGCAGACCAATGGAAACACCTCCTGTCTTTACCTGTTGTGCTTCTCCCAACACATTATTCTGCATAAGTGTTGCCTCCAGAGTGACTCGTTCATACAGTAGGGCCACTTTCAGACTCTGACATAAACATTAACCGGCAATTTCCAAGTTTGAACTTGTAACTAGAAAAAACAGAAAGAGAGACGGGTGCAGTTATAACAAAGTGACCATAGAGAAGCTTATTATACAAACTTTATTTTAAAGCACTAGTGTCATCCCTCCATCTACACATGTCAGACATGAAGTCACATCTTTACACGGTTTAATTTTTCACACACTGGTGTAAAATAATTTGGCTCCCTCACTGATGACTCTCTGACAAGCAGTCAGTTGTAACAGTGACAGAACAGGTACAGCAGCCATGTTCTACATTTTCATTCCATGACACACCCATGTGTCATTCAGTTCACATCATTTTCACACTGGTTTGTTTATGCGGCAGGAAAAGACAATCATTGCACACATAGGAGAAATATTGTAGACAACACACATATTTGGAGCAATTATGGATCACAACAGGGATCATTTAAAAGAAAAAAGTTGAAACAGTTTTAGTGATCAGGAGAGCTTCCCTAAATTAATTGTACATCTTAAATTGTCAAAATATCTATTTTTTAATAATTACCTGTTTTGTATAATTGAATTGTATCTTTTTATTGAACAACATAAGTATTTTTTAACAAGACTCTACAGTCATGCCAGCAGCTTTGTGAGGTTGTACACAGGCACAGTGGTGCTTTGAGCTAAACGCTAACATCAGCATGGTTCCAGGACAATGCTAATATTCTAAGCAAGTATGACGTTTACCATGTTCACCATCTTACTTTAGCATGTTTGTGTGTGCTAACATTTGCTTATTAGCACTAAACACAAAGTAGCTGAGGCTGATGGGAATCATATGATGGGAGTCATTAATTTTGTTGATATTTAAATTATACGATATTTGCCCTGATGGTGGCGCTACATAAAAGGTCAGAGGATCACCAAAGTGATAACATTTCATCCATTGGGGAATGGGCATGTACAACTATTGTAAATTTGCTCAGGCTATGGATGCTATAATATATGTAGAATATTCAGTAAGCGTTATATTCTTATGTATCTGTCAGTATAAATATAGTAAACATAATAAAATAGTAAAAAATCTGCAAAATGTATTGACTTTTTTGGTAAAATGGTAAATGGACCGCATTTAAAAAGCACATCTCTACCTTTACAGCCAACCGTGGGTTTATGCCTTTTTCCCCACTTACCACATCCCATCACCTTCAGTGAGTTCTGCCACTCAAATTTAACCCAACACGTCAGCAGCCCAGGGGGGACAAGGAGGCACAAATATCTGCGTTTTGGACACTAATTTTTCAACATCTGCTGCCAAAATCATGTGTGGCTCGTCACACACCACTGAGCATGTCCTGCCTGGCCCAGACAGCCTCAAAAATAAGCAAACCTCAAAGCAGTCTGTCTATGTTGCATGTAAGATGTGTGTATGTGTGTGCCTCTGTTTCCCCAACTACTTCCAGATGTCCATCTTTTTGACATTTGACATAAATGCAACACAGTAAATTGTCCATCGGGTGTGCGACGTGAGAGGACTCATGGGCATCGTGTGTCTGTAAGATGTTGTTTTTGCTAAGTCAACCCTCACCCAGTGGAAGCTGAGGTGTTAGCTACTGCGGTTAATACAAACTGCGAGCTCCAGGATCTCATTAAAACCGCAGCAGCTGTGCAGCCCCTGAACAAATGTGTAAAGAAACAATAAGGCTATCAAAACTGCAGTATGTTAAAATGAACATCAGCTTCCTTAGTGCTTACCATTGCATGCCAGGAAAAAGGTAGTGAGGGAACATTAAAAACAGAAATTTATATTAGGCAGCCTCATGATGGAGGAATGCACTTATAAAATGTTAGTGTTGTCGAAGCAAGCTTAAATGCTTTTGACTACTTATTTATTATTTATCATACAATGTTTTAGTAGTGACAGCAGTGCCATTAAACATAATAAGAAAGATGTCATTAATTAATGCGGAGGTTTAACTCCAAACCCGCTACAGATGTACGTCAAGTTGCACGTCAACGCCCAACAATGCTGTTCAGGAATAGAAGAGATACAGATAATGATTGAGAGCGGCTGCTGGCTGCTTCCTCGCTTATGGAAACACACCTGTGTCTGGTGTCTTGGATTTCGTTGCACACACACACACAAACACACACATTGACAGAGATGAGATAATGGGACACGACAGCCAACAGGCTTTTCTGCCTCAAAAGCACTTTTTAATCTCTCCTCTTGTGCGTTCGACTGAGATGGAAATATTATCTCTGTGTCTACTCTCCACGTGTCTCCAGACACATCTGTCTGCCCTCTTTCCCCTGTCACTTCTCACTGTCTCCCTTTCTTCCTGTGTGTCTCCGTATGAACAGAGCCATGTCTGTTCTTCACCCTCTGCCTCATTTGTTTGTCTGTTTGCCCTTGCTGGCTCTTTTCTCCCTTTTGGAAACTTCCCGGTTCAGTGACCTGGAGCCACTCAGTGACCTTGCAGACTGCCGTGGAGGCCAGAGGGCGAGACCGCGTGTCGCTTCAAACCACCTTGCTAAGAGAGCAGGGGTAGACACTACAGAAAAAAGCCAGTGGTGATGAGATGTGAGAGGTCAAATGGCACTGATCAACATTCTGGGCAAAGATTTAAGATTCAACAATACATCTTTCAGTGTGTAAGCTTCCCTACATGAGCGTACATGTGCTTTATGTTTGTATGTTTAGAAAGGAAGCATTACAGAAGCATTTAGCAGGTCACTTGGTATGTTTTTGAGTTTCTCCTCCTGCATCTAACCAAAAGCTAATGTTAAAATCCCACTGAACACGTTTGGCAAACCACTCTGCCTTCCTTCCTTCCTGCACCGCAAACCGTTTACAAAGTTAACCTTAAGCCAGCAGCACCCTTTCACTCAATCATGGTAAGTCGTCTGACGTTGTGGTTTCTCAGTGAAAGGGGAAAACATTCGCAGCTCCACGGCTGAACGCAGCTTTTTTATCACAGAGCACACCTCGTAAAATTAACACCTCTTCAAGTCGCGCTGCAAACGTCGTCGTTCAAAAACAAACCTTGTACACAATCCAGAGGAATAGAGCTACTCCACACACACACACACACACACACACACACACACACACACACACACACACACACACACACACACACACACACACACACACACACACACACACACA